>CM035415.1:155240851-155280851 GCA_020310875.1 Ceratopteris richardii
CTGATTTGAATCAGTTGCTAGGACACATGCTAACCTTTGAGCAGGATGTCAAAGGTGAAAGTGATAAGAGTGCAGGTCAAGCAATGTATTCAAAGGATAAAAAGAAGAATAGCAAATGGAAGCAACTAGGAAATGAAGATGAAGGTACAACTAGCCAAGCTAACCTCTTGTGTACCTAAATCAAGAAGACTTAAGGACTTGTGCCAAAAGAGACTAAATCTCATTTGCCACACAAGTGCGTATAGTGGGAAATTGAAACACGCTTATTTGTCAATCCGATCAAACGACATAACCAAGTGTATGGGGACATGTGCACACGTGATGGAAAATGAAGTGGTTCAGCTTATATGTGTGGGAAAACACTAATCCACATCTCTAACTCACTTAAATACTGAAAGTGTCTGCCATGATACCACTTACAATAGTTTTCACTAAATCGAGGATTTCTCCCAGCTCCGAACTCTGAATATGGCCAATAGCGGGTTCCTTTCAAAGCTCTCGACAAGACACTTCTATTGGAGGTTCTCTCACTCGATTCTGACAACCATGCATCAAGTTACACGCACCCAGTGGTCAAAGAAGCGACAAGGACTGTCAGAGAATTTGTCATTTTGTCCGAAGTATGTCCTTTGCTTCAGTTTTTGCCTTGGTATTCCATACATCACAAATCTGGGTTGTTGTATTCAGTCGGGCTTCCACACACGCCATCTCTGACTAAGAATGTGTTGTTCTTAGTCACTCTCTTCAACTTCTCAGCCTCTGCCTCTTTCTAGCTTTTGGTCTTCGGTTTTGTCTTTATCTTCACACATCTGACCCTATTGTTTTGCTTTGAGCATGTTTATTGTCTGCCACTGCACGCTATCAGCGGGAGGATTATTACCTGCCAAGTATTGTCTTGCACTTCTTCATGGATACTTCCTGGCCCTGGTTCGTCCTTCCCATGAAATGTCCTGGTTCTGATTGTTCTTTAATTCCATTCCTTAGGACCTAGATGTTTGGCGTTGTTGCGTGATGCGTGCCCCTGCGGGGCTTTGGGCAGAGGGTGGTTCTTCTGCTTTATTATCTTCATTCTTTATTGAACAGTTTTGGTCTTTGATTTTCTTCTTCTTCTCTTCTTGCTTGATTCCCCTTCCACACGTCCCTCCTCCTCAACTCTATCATCCCCGATAGGCTTTTTGTGGCGACGTGAGTACGTTTGAATGGCGGTTTGCTCTCTTTGATTAAGCAGGTTGGCGTGACATATCATAAACTCTTTCCACTGAGTTGACTTCACTCCATCCTCTAGTGCTTGTCAGTGATCCGCAAAAAAGCTGGTTTCATAAGCCACCAGTCTGGCGTTAAGATCTGAGGTCATATTTACAAAAATTCTGAATCAATTTCGAAGAAGCCAGTGAAAAATGCTTCTTCAAATGTTTGCATATATGTGCTCGGCAAAAACATAAGTCTTGAATAGTATGCCATAAGTGTTAAGCGGCTCCGGATGGTGGAAAGATAAAAAATGAGCGCTTCAGATCCCTGTGTAATGCCGATGAAGTTCAAAAATGTATATTTTGCATGCTGGAAGACTTTAATAACTGTAAAGAGCATGCTAAAAATTTTGTTGGTCATTTTGACAGCCAAATCCGGAACAGTTGCATATCTTGCAATCCAAAATTCCATGGTTTTCTCCATGTATTCTTCCATCGGTAGGTAATTATGTGGTGGGCTGGGTAATAGCAGATAATTGAGCCATTAATTATTTATGCTACCCTAGCGCTGTCCTTCCCAAAATTGCGACCAAGAGCATCTGCGGGGTACTGGACAAAAAGATGGGTTGACCTGAAGCACATATGGCGATGCCTCCCACTATACCCGCAGTGTAGGATTCTTTTCCAAAATTTTGCGCCTCCATATAGGATCAGCCTTTTCGAATTCTTCTTGAGTATAATTGAATGAATCATTGCTGAATTGGAGATTAGTGTCAGGGTTCTTATTTGTCGTTGTCTTTATATATTGCTGCGTTTGCTCTTTCAGGAGGCCATATGGTACATTAAAAGGCTTCAAAATTTGTTCCAAGTTTTTGCTCTCTATTTTAGCTTCCTTCATGACCTGGATTATTTGATCTTCAAATTCAGTAGTAAGCTGGGACACCTGTAGTGCCCTCTCATGTCGGCTCAGTTCTGCAATATCCCGATTAATACGTTCAATTTGGATCTCCGTTTCCTCCCTTATCAACGAATGATGTAAGGGGGGAGAGAGAGGACGTACCTCAATCTTCTCAGTAGCCGTTGTGGATTTTGGAACTATTGGTGTCCCCTCAATCACTTTCTGCTCTAGCTTCTCTTGTAGCTGCTTTATCATATCATCCTTTTGCTTGATTTCTTCATTGGCCTTAGCAATCATCTCCTTGTTTTTGAGAATCTCTTCAGCTACTATAGCAAGGTGTTCAGTGTCTTCTTTACATTGTGCCATATATCTATTTTTCGCCTTTATCCATTTTGTTCTTAGAGCTGCGGTATCACCCATATACCTCTTCTCCCATTCGGCAATGACTGCCTGCTCCTGCTTGAGTTGATCTTCATACTTGGCTATTTGTTCTTCCAGTTCCTTTGTGTTTATGGCCGTCTCTTCTTGAGCCTCCATCGGTTGGTCACTCAAAAGAGCTGTCATTAGCTCCTTGTTTGTTTTCCTTAGGTTTTCTGCTTCCTCCATATATAACTCTATTTGTGATTCTAGTATTTTGCTTCTTGCATTCATCCTAGTCTTCCTAGCCTTGCTAACCTCATATTTCTTCTGCAATTCCTGTAGTTGTTCCTTTAATTCTGCATTTTCCATCTCTAAAGTTTTGCACTGCTTTTTGATCTTTAGAACTTCATTTTCTTTATGTATTATTCTCTCTCTTGCTAGATTTAATTCTGATGAAAGGTGCTTACCCGTTTCATGTAGTTCATGCTTTTCTTGCATCACTTTGTCATAGTCTTCATCAGCCTCAAGCATTAACTGTTGCGTATCGATTGCAGTTCTTATCATGTCTTGCACTACTGGCTTCAGCTGAGCGATGTCGAAATTCAACCATGTTCTTGGTATGCTTGGAGCTTCTTTGGTTAGTAAATCTTTTCCTTGCTCTACATGGATAGTCTCGTTGTGTGGTTGTTTGATTTGTAGTTGAATTGATGGTTCCTTTTGTTCTTCTTCTAGGTTAATAGTTTTCGTGGCACTCCCTTGAAATGTGACATCCATGCGGGAGGGTTCAGCCACAACCCTTATCGGAGTGAAGGGTTCTGAGTCTTTGAATGTAGCTTCTTTAGATTCTTCCTTTGGAGTCTTGATTGACACCTCTCTTGTAAGCGTTGACTCCTTGATTTGAATCTTGGAAGTCTCATTGATTCGGATGACATGTGTACCTTCTTGGTTTGCTTCTTTGTTTGCAGTGTCATGATTAGGGTGGACATGTCGTCAATCACCTTTATGCCTTCTTCTGCTTCATTGTAGTTGATTGCATTAAGTTCCTCCCATTGTCCATCATCCTTTGATTCACTTTGAATATCCACATTTAATAAAGATGTATCGGGTTCTTCTTGTGCATCCGAAGATGAGCTTGAATTATCCAACCCTAATTCTCTATATCGATGTACTTTGGTGAGCTTCTTTTTTGCATCCATATCTTGATGGTCCTGCTGGTAATGGTGCCCTTGCACTAGTAGATTAACTTGGCCTTCTATATATTGGTGTGTATCTTCCAGGGCTTTAGTTAAGTCTTCTTCTGTATTAGGTCTTTGCTCTTCAATCCTGGTCTTTGGAAGTACGTGTGCCCTTTTCATGGATAGAACTTCTTCTTCTACTTGCTTCACTTCCCTTAACCTCTTTGTTCCTCTCATTTTGGGTTGAAAGATGGTTTCTGCTTCTTCAACAATTTTGACTCCCTTTTTCTTTCTCGGTACTGTCGCGACTTTTGCATATTTAGCCATAGCAGTTGATGAGGGCATTTCTTGTAGGTGCTCTCTAATACCTAAAGCATGATATATCAAAATGGTCAGAGCTACACTGCCGTTCAAGAACTTCTTGTTATTCCATTGTTTCTTTGCCTCGAATAGGCGTTCCTATATGTATGGAGTCAGATTAATTTTATTTCCAATCTGCTTGATGGCATGAGAGAGTAGTTGAGCAATTATCTTCTAAGGGGCGGTGTAACAATGCATGTTTGGGAAGCAGAAGTGCTGATGAATTAGTCTGACTTCTTCTTCAATATCCACTCGATTGATGTCAGTGAAGGTCCTTGTCTTTGCTCCGCGGCTTTCCTCTTTCAATACTGTGTTGCCATCTTTTTCCCATCCAAAAGCTTCCTTAATCAAGTCATGTGTAAATTGGATGACTACCCATTCACCTACTCCGTCCATAGCTCTAGCCTCTGGCACCAATGGGTCATGTAGTGCTGGCTGTAATGTATTCATGACTTGTGTGCACCTTTGAAAGTCGGGCTTGTAAATCCGCTGTTCAAAGTATTTGTGGATACCCGCTTTCTTCATGATGTCAACCGTAGACGGAAGCTCATGCACCACTTTAAAATCTTGGGACATTATAGGATGATCCGTGTCCATTATTTTGATGGTCACCAGGAAGAGATACTCCCCGGCTCATTGATATTCTCTAAACCAATGTCCCTTTTCTTTGGTTACACTCTGGAGAGGAAATTCCGATACTTCCTCCTGAATCCTTGCTTCAGAATCTTCAGAAGCCATCTACACGTGTAATGAAAGGTGCATTGGCTTCAAATAAAAAATATAGCAATTGTGCGGTGCATTGCAGTGACATGTTGTCATTTCGTCACTCCGTTTCCCTTGATTCTATAAGTGAGATCTCTTACCACATCTTCTTATTTCTTTTCTGAAAGAAAACAGTGATTAGTATAGTCGAAGCATTTATTTATTTACATAGTAGGTCCATTCCTAAGGAAGTTGAAGCTATGACCTAATCCCCACTGGAGAATGTGCACCACTAATTTTATTATGTACATCAAGTGCCGAATGCGTGGCCTTGTAATATGGCCCTATTATGCATACTTTAGGTGCATTCGATACTTCATGAGTGCAATTGGAATCTTTCATGTTATGGTGGTCCATTCCTCGCAGTTGCTTTGGTTGCCAAATCCATTTCGTGGTCGCATTGATAGGCGGTGTCCTCTCTCTAGTACTTCGAGCTGCATGTGTTTCTTTTGTTTCTTCTGATGTCCTAGTGATAGAGGTTTTTCGCTTCATGTTCCTATGACGATTCTATCTTGGCTTAGTTGTCCGAATGTCTCGATGTAATGTATCCTCCTGTTTGCTTATCTCTGGATCGGCTGCTTGTCTGACCTTCTTGGGGATCCATATCTGTTGTCGTGCCTTCTGAGCTTCAATCAAAGGCTTAAGGAGCCATATTTGTAAGAGTTTTTTTGGTTCGGATTTTGGTGAAGCTGACTTCTTGTCCTCCTTTTTCTCCTCATGAGTTGGTGTAGCAATCTCTGGTCTCCGTACTTGATCCTTGTGTACCCATTTGAATCTGACATTTCCCAGATGCGAGTATTTGATCATTGTTTTCCAAATTTGAGATCCTTCTGTCATGTGAAAAACTCTCAGATTGTTAGTGTCCCTAGTGTCTGACTGTTCACCAATTGAATAGGATGAATTGACTTCTTCTTTGGACATGTTAGGGTTTGAATATTCTGCTTCTTCCAAACTTGCTTGTGAGGGATTGGGGCTGAAATCCTGTTCTAAGTGCTCTTCTTGGAATTCTTCTGCACTCTTGATGGATTCCGGTTTTTGTGTGGGCTTCTACCCTAATAGACTAAAAACTTCATGGTGTCCTATCTTGGCTGAAATATATCCTTGCGCTAGGTGAATGCTTACTTCATTCTCAATGATCCAATCTTGTCCTAGGATCAAGTCTTCTATTAAGTCTTCGTCCTTGCACACTAAGACTCGTTGTTCCATGGAGGAATTTCCTAGGTGGAGGGATACATTAGTTTCTCCAATGCATTCTATTACCTGACCTCCAATTCCTATCATATGACCTTTCGTGGGATTCATAGTCGATTGAAGATCTCAGATGACCATAGTTCGTATGCAACTGAGTCCTGCTCCTGAGTCTATCAAGGCATCTATCAATTTGTACTCTGTCTTGCCAATCCCTAGGTTTAGGTAGGGTTGTGACATGTAGCATTAGTAGTGTCAGACTTATGGACTTGGTAATTAGCCATAGGGATAGGCTCTTCTCCTTGGAGATGTCGTTCGTCTCTTTGTCAAATCCACTCTTTCAGTTTCTTGATGTGTTCTAAGGCTTCTTTCCGTGCTTCTTCTTTAATCCGTTCTTCCTCTTTCTTCCTATTTTGTGCACCTACGAGACGTGCTAACATTTGATCCGTCAATGGCTCCACGAACCGTTTCACTCTACATCCACCTATGTAGTTAGGAAGAATATCTTTGTCTAGAGTGGCTAGATTAAATGCTCCACTCGTAGAGATCCTATTAATGATTAGAGGTCCATATCCATGCTTTTGTAACTTCTTGGCATGTTGCTTCAAGGTGTAGACAAGGACTAGATCTCCTTCTTTAAGTCCTTTGTCTTTTATATGTGCATCATAATATGCCTTTTGTCTTTTCTTGGCCGCATAAATTCCAGCGACAGCCTGCAACCTAGTTTCATGCAGCTTCTCGATTTGGTCTAGTTGTTGGGATAATTCATGTCCGGTCCATTCATACTGTTGGGCTACTCTCAAGGTGGGTATCCAAAAATCAGTTGGTAAAATTGTGTTCTGTCCATATACTAGATTGAATGGGGTAGTTCCAATGGTAGTCTTGTACGCGACTCGGAAGGCCCAAATTGCATGATGCAATTGTTTGTCCCAGTCAGACCTCCCATTATTGACAATCTTTGTCAATACTATGTTGGTGCAGGACAATCAACAATTGATGTTTTGATGAAGAGTTGAGGTTAAGGTTTGAAGGAAAGATTCAAGTTGTGAAGCATGAAGAAAGAATACATTCAGAAGGTGAAGATGTGTACACATATGTACATTATTTCAGAGATAGTTCACTTATATCTTTGAGTAGTCATAAGCTTGTAAATTTTTATCTATATATACTATGGAAAATGTCAGGGCAAGTATGAGAGAGCATGAGAATAGAATAATCAAGAGTTGTATGTGTCATTAGACATCTTAGAAGTGATTCAAGACTCTCTCATCACTCAATTGTAATTTTTCTCAGAAATGAAGAAAATGTTGCACCCGATATTTCTGAGTTTTCTCCTTCTGTGTTAGATCTTTTGTGAAATGCTTTTGTACAAGTCTAAGTCTATAGGTAAGCGACCTTTGTACAAATTTTCAGCTTCCAATTGAGGTCAGGCTGAGAGAATTGAGTGTAGGAACATTTGCATATGTAAATGAGAAGAAGTGAAGTTACAAGAGGTGCAAATTTTGATACGAATGTTTTGATCAATTCTCCTTCCACAGTGTAAAGTTTTGAGCAAGCAAGCACTAAATCTTTAAGTTGGAAGGTAAGCTATTTGTGGCTAAAGGCATTTGCACAAACGGGTTCTAGATTGAGAGAAGCAAAGGTTTAAAGTCATAGGTGTCTAAATCGACTTCTCAGAAGAACAGTTTTAGACATAGGTGACTTGTTGAAGTTATTTCTCAAGATCTACTGAATCTTTTGGAGTGATTCAACTTGGAGAAGGTGCACAATCTATAGGCGACACCTCCTACAAAGTTTTATAAAAAATTTACACATTTGATAAGGCAATGAGTGAATTATAAGCAGCAAACTTTCTGTGTAATCTCCTTTTTCACAGTTTGTTCAAGAATTTGACAATTGAGTATTAATCTTCTAAAATTCGTGAAGGTTTGAGTTATTCTTGTTATAGAGGTGCTCTAAATACAAGAGTAACTTGTTTTTTTGGAGATTAACACTCTCCATCAGTGGTATCAGAGCAGGAAGCATCAGAATTGAAGGAAGGAGGACCTCGACTGCTGCAGGTGCAAAGAACTCAACATCTGAAGATTCAAAAGGTGAAAGCTTGAGGATAAATCTTGAGAAGAAGGTCATACGACACCAAGGAAGACAAAAGAAGTATTATTCGAAGTAAAGGTACATCTATTACTCATAAAGATTGAAGCATTCAATATACAGGTGAAGAAAGGATGGGAGATTCTCTTCAGATAGAGAAATTGGATAGAGAGAACTATCCAGCATGGTCAATGAGGATGGAAGATCATCTGATGAGCAAAGACTTGATAGCTTACATTATAGGTGAAGAAGAAAAGCCTCAATTCAGAGATCCTAGTGTTCCAACTAGAGAGGAATTATCAAATTTGAAGAATTGGATGAAGAGAGATGCTCAAGCTAGGAGCATTATCTATATGGCAGTCAATGATTACTTGCTACCTCACATTAGAGGTCTTGAAAGTGCAAGTGATATATGGAATGCTTTTGAGGAGCATTTCCAAAATACCACAAAGTCTAGGAAGGCATCCTTGTGGGCAGAATTTACCACATTCAAGAAGAAGGCCTCTCAATCCATCTCAGATTATGTAACCAGAATGAAGAACATTGCAGATCCATTAGGAGTTGTTGATGAAGACATTGAGGAGGATAAATTGGTAAGGCAAATCCTCACACGTTTGAGAGGTAATGACAAACGGAAGCCATTCATTTTGTCTACTGAATTATCACTTGATCATACTCGTAACTTAAATCAGTTGCTAGGACATATGTTAACCTTTGAGCAGGATGTCAAAGTTGAAGGTGACAAGAGTACATGTCATGCAATGTACTCAAAGGATAAGAAGAAAAATAGCAAAGGGAAGCAACAAGCAAATGAAGATGAAGGCACAACTAGTCAAGCCAACTTCCTAAGAGGAAGACGAGGTGGCAAAGGTAGAGGAAGAGGCAGGAATAATAAAGATGGAGTCAAAGCTTGCTGGATTTGTGGTAAGACAAATCACTTAGCTAATGATTGTTGGCATAATAATCAGAGTAATGGTGGATATAATCAGAATTTTAATTCAAGAGGAAGAGGTGGCAGAAATCAAAGAGGTAACTTCAGAGGAAGAGGTAGTAGGGGTTACTTTGGAAGAAATGTAGGTAGAGGATTCCAAAGTCAACAATACAATAATACCTACTACAATTATGCTTCAGATCAGAAGGAGGATTCAACATTGATAATGAATGCAACTTGTGAAAGGCCAAGTGAAGACCAAAGAGTTTTCTACATTGACTCAGGGTGTAGCAATCACCTGAGTGGTAACATAGCATTGATGACTGATTTGGAAAATAAGGTATCTAATCATGTTGTTCAAACAGGTGACAATACAAAGCAGAATGTGAAGTCAATTGGATCAGTGAAGGCCAAGGATGGAAGTACTCTCTTGAGTAAGGTCTTGTATGTTCCTACAATTCCTAAGAAACTTATAAGTGTAGGACAAATTGTTGAAAAAGGTTATGAAGTTAGATTCACTAATGAAGGAGTGTTTGTGGAAGACCCTAACAATGGGTATAAACAAATTGTTTTAGGGAAGAAAGAAGGAAGGTTGTTCACATTAAAGATTCAAGGTAATGTTGGTCATGCCTTGTTCACTTATGGAGGACATAAGATCTCTGAGTTAGATCTTTGGCACAAGAGGCTTGGACACTTCAATGAAAGAGGTATCAAAGATATGATTAACAATGGTTCAGTGCTTGGATTGCCTAATGTTGCAAGTCAACATATGACATACAGATGTGAGGCATGTCAATTAGGTAAGGATCATAAGCAATCTTATTCCAAGCATGGTTTTATGTATTCAGAGAAGCTTGAGTTGGTACACACAGATGTGTGGGGGCCATCAAAGGATTTCAGTATAAATGGTTCAAGGTATTATGTGATTTATGTTGATGATGCTACCAGATGGATCCCTATCTATGTGATCAAAGATAAGTCAAAGGTATTCAATACATTCAAACATTATCATGTGTATGCAGAAAGAATTACAAGCCATAAATTGAAGAGACTAAGGTCAGATGGAGGGGGAGAGTATTTTTCTAATGAGTTCAGTGATTACTTGTGGAATGCAGGTATAAAAAGAGAAATCACTTGCAGGTACTCTCCTCAACAAAATGGTGTAGCAGAGAGAAGAAATAGAACTCTTGTTGAGTTTGCAAGGTCAATGATGAAGGAGAAAAATTGCCCAAATTATTTGTGGGCTGAGGCTGTAAATACAGCTACTTATTTGGTCAATAGGCTACCATGTAAAGTTTTGCAGGTTATGACACCATATGAGGCATGGTGAGGTAAGAGAACTACCTTGGATCATTGCAAAGTATTTGGATGTTTGGCATATGCATATGTGCCATCACAATTAAGACACAAGTTAGAACCTAAAGTTGAAAAGTATGTATTCATTGGTTATGATGATAAGCAGATGGGATATAGGTTGTGGAGTCCATCCACAAAACAATTTCTTGTATCAAAAGATATTACATTTGATGAGCAAGGTACTTGGTATGCAAGTACAATCAATATTAATACAGGTGATGAAGAAGTTGTGAGTCAAAAGAAAGGTAAATGAAAGGTTCAGATATTTGATGAAGAGGAGAATAATGAAGTGCAGGTTGAAGTTGAAGAAATGCCAAGATTTGATCCTAAGTGTGAAGAACGAGAAACCTCAAGGAATGGAGAATTTAGAAGGTCATCAAGACACAAGTGGCAACCTACAAGGTATAGCTATGACACTTCTTTTTTGGCTACCAAAGATTATGCTTACATGATAAAGGTAGATGAAGACCCTTCCACATATGAAGAGGCAAAAGGTAAGGAAAATTCGGAGAAAGCTATGCAAGAAGAATATAATGCATTAATGGAGAATGAGACATGGGATTTTGTTCCTAAACCAAATAGTCAGAAGATCATTGGATGCAAATGGGTCTACAAGACTAAGATTGTTTGCAGATGGAAGTGTGTCTAGGTATAAAGCTAGACTTGTTGTGAAAGGGTTTGCTCAAACATATGGTATTGATTATGATGAGACCTATAGTTCTGTGGCAAAGATGACAACCATCAGGACACTCATAGCCATTGCTACATGTAAAGGTTGGAAATTATGTCAATTAGATGTGAAGAATGCTTTTTTAAATGGTTACATTTGAGATGATGTTTTCATGGAGAAACCTCAAGGATTCAGAGATGGAAGGTATCCTGATCATGTATGTAAGCTCAAGAGAGCTTTGTATGGTTTGAAGCAAGCCCCAAGGGCATGGAATTATAGACTTGTGAAGTTCTTGAAAGAACTTGGATTTCAAGTATCTAAGGCAGATAGTAGCTTGCTTGTTAAAGCAAGTGATGATGGGTTCATTTACATGTGCATATATGTTGATGATATAATTCTTACAGGTACAAATGAGAAAGGCATTCAAAGCCTAAAGAAGCAAATGGAGAAAGAGTTCAAAATTAGTGACTTGGGAGACTTGTCATATTTCTTGGGCATGGAGATTTCATACACTCAACATGGAGTGTATGTGACTCAAGAAAGTTATTTGAGAAACTTGTTAATCAAGTTTAAAATGAATGATTGCAGGGTAGCACCTACTCCAATGGAGGTGAATCACAAATTGAGCAGATATGGTGGAGAAGAATTCAAGGATATGAAGCTATATCAGAGTTTGGTTGGTAGTCTTATCTATGCTACATTAACTAGGCCTGATTTATCATATGGAGTTGGAGTTTTGTCTCAATTCATGGATTGTCCTAGGAAAGAACATTGGATTGCAGGTCAAAGAGTGTTGAGGTACATTAAGGGTACACTCAAAGAGGGTTTGTATTATGGTTTTACATCAGATACAAACATCAAAATATATAGTGATGCAGATTGGGCAGGTAATCCTAATGATAGAAGATCAACATATGGATACTTGTGTTATGTGGGAGATAAGTTAATCTCTTGGTGTTCAAAGAAGCAACACACAGTTGCTTTATCATCTATAGAAGCTGAGTACAAAGGTATGGTTGAAGCTGCAAAGGAAGTGATATGGCTTAAGACTCTCATGAAGATTTTTGACACCATACAGAGTACACCTATCATTTATGGAGATAACATGAGTTCATTGTATTTAGCTGCTAATCCTGTGTTTCATGCAAGGACTAAACACATTGAGATTCAGTATCACTTTCTAAGAGAGAAGGTGATGGATAAACAGATTGAAGTCATACATACTTCAACAAAAGATCAGATAGCTGATATGCTTACCAAAAGCTTGGATGGACCAAAGCTACAAAGATATGGCAGGCATAAAGAAGATAGAGAAAACCTCAATTGATGATTGAGGGGGAGCTGTTGGTGCAAGACAATCAACAATTGATGTTTTGATGAAGAGTTGAAGTCAAGGTTTGAAGGAAAGATTCAAGTTGTGAAGCATGAAGAAAGAATACATTCAGAAGGTGAAGATGTGCACATATGTACATTATTTCAGAGATAGTTCACTAATATCTTTGAGTAGTCATAAGCTTGTAAATTTTTGTCTATATATACTATGGAAAATGTCGGGGCAAGTATGAGAGAGCATGAGAATGAGTAATCAGGAGTTGTATGTGTCATTAGACATCTTAGAAGTGAGTCAAGACTCTCTCATCACTCAGTTGTAAGTTTTCTCAGAAATGAAGAAAATGTTGCGCCCGATATTTCTGAGTTTTCTCCTTCTGTGTTAGATATTTTATGAAATGCTTTTGTACAAGTCTAAGTCTATAGGTAATCGACCTCTGTACAAAGTTTCAGCTTCCAATTGTGGTCAGGCTAAGAGAATTGAGTGTAGGAACATTTGCATATGTAAATGAGAAGAAGTGAAGTTATAGAAGGCACAAAATTCGATACGAATGTTTTGATCAATTCTCCTTCCATAGTGTAAAGTTTTGAGCAAGCAAGCATTCAAACTTTAAGTTGGAAGGTAAGCTATTTGTGGCTAAAGGCATTTACAGAAACGCTTTCTAGATTGAGAGAAGCAAAGGTTTAAAGTCATAGGTGTCTAAATCGACTTCTTAGAAGAACAGTTTTAGACATAGGTGACTTGTTGAAGTTATTTCTCAAGATCTACAAAATCTTTTGGAGTGATTCAACTTGGACAAGGTGCGCAATCTATAGGCGACACGTCCTACAAAGTTTTATAAAAAACTTTACACATTTGATAAGGCAATGAGTGATTTATGTGCAGCAGACTTTCTGTGTAATCTCCTTTTTCACAGTTTGTTCAAGAATTTGACAATTGAGTATTGATCTTCTAAAATTGGTGAAGGTTTGAGTTATTCTTGTTATAGAGGTGCTCTAAATACAAGAGTAACTTGTTCTTTTGGAGATTAACACTCTCCATCATACTATGCATAACACCTTGTTGGAACTTCTCGCTTGACCATTGGCTTGGGGATGGTAAGGGGATGATTTTTTATGGATCACTAAAAACTCATTCATTAGAGATTCTATCACTTCATTAATGAAGTGTGTTCTTCGGTCACTCACAATCGCAATTGGTAATCCGAAACGAGTGAATATATTCTCAAAAATAAACTTAGTAGTGGTTTGAGCATCATTCCTTCTAGTAGCCTTTGCCTCTACCCACTTGGTCAAATAATCTATGGCTACTATGATATATTCGGCATGTGACCCTTTGGCTGGTGGGTTGATGGGTCCTATGAAGTCAATACTCCATTTAGAGAATGCTCTGGCACAAACCATAGGTCTCAATGGCATGTCATCTCTTCGAATCGGGAATTTAGCCCTTTGGCATGTTTCGCAGCTTGGTACATAGGTCTCCGCATCCATATGTAGAGTTGGCCACCACAAGCCCGCAAAGAGGATCATTTTTACGGTTCTCTCGCCTGAAAAATGACCTTCTGCCACACCTGCGTGTGCCATCTCTAATACAGGCAAATATTCTCCCTGAACACATAGTCGTAATTGGTTGTCTTTTCCTCTCTTAAACAAGTTTCTTCCTATGAGTGCATAATCCTTGCTCATCTCTTCTAGGGATCGTTTTCTCGCTAAGCTAACTCCTTCCTCGTGTTCTCGTGTCTTTAGGAATTTGACCAATGTTTTGCTTCAATTGGGTGCTATCGTTGAGAAAGGTAGGGATGTATGATCCTCAGGGATAGTCTCCTGGCATTCTGCACAGTTACTCACATAGTCATGGGCATCCTTAGGCATGTCTGGCCAGTATACTCCTAATCGCTTTAACTCCCTAATGGTTTCATGAGTTCCTTTCTGTGTCCTCCATTTGTTCACATGAGCTTGTTCAATTAGCTTCAATTGTTCATCTTCCTCAACACATCTTAGCAATACTCCATTGGGTTCCTTGTAGTACACACTTCCCGCAATAATGTGCAAATTCCTTGACTATAGAATTTCCTTTTGTTGGAAGGAGTAATTTTGAAGGAGCATTTTTTATGAAAAAATTAGTAAAAAGTCAAAAAAAAATTGTAAAATATTTATGCAATGATTGTAAAAATAAGGAAGAGTCTTCCTTATGTGGTTGAGGATCTCATGTAAATTTTGTAGAATTTTTAGAAACTCTTAGATAGCATTTCTTTAGAAAATTAGAGAAAAAGACCTAATTTCAAGTGTGAAAAAGGACACTTGAAAATGTATATAAGTCAATTTTCTCTATTTTTGAGAGGTTGGTTAGCCATTTGCTCAAGCTATCAATAGAGAAGAAAGAGTTTCTGCAAAATCGTGTTTTCTCCTGTTGAGTGTATTTCTTTTGATGTGTGAGCTTGTCTCTTGCTTAATCATGGAGATTTGTGAGTCATATTTGTGTATTACTGAGTAAGTTGTATGAAGAGAGAGACCTATTGCTGTAAATGAGTGGAAAGGACTGAAGGAAGTTCCAAAATTGTGAAAATCGTCTGTTGGTACAGAATCGCGATTGTCTCGTCTTTGTGATACAGGTGATATTTTTCAGTTTTGAGCTCATATTTGTATTCTGCTAATGAAATGGCATGGTTTTGACACAAAGAACATGGAAAATGATGGAGATTTGCCTTAGTTATGGTAAACTCAAGATTTTCTCTTCATCTTCAATTTCTCTCAGCAATCCAGCCATCAATCTCTTATTTCCTTGAATCTATTATCTTGAAGGGGCTGTGGTCTTGTGGATATTCCTAGGATTGACAAAATAAAGATGATTTGTTGATTCTTTGTTACTTCATGATTGGAGAGGACAACTTGGAGTCCAAAACAAAACATTTTTTGGCGCCGTTGCCGGGGAACATTCCAAGAACTTCTTTGAAGTTGGACCTTTGCTGGATCTTCAGTTGATGATGGTAAACAAGGTAAAGCTCATCAATAAGGAATGAATAGGTAGATATCATTGTTTGTCTTTAGGGAAGAAGAAAGCAATGGATGTCTTGTAGAAGTGGAAGTGCTGAAATTTTTGTAGATTGATAGTTGCTCATCATTTTGGTGAAGTAAAAGTGCAGGTGTGTGGAGGATTTGAGCCAAGAAGCTGAAGATGGAGGTAACTTGAATCTATTCTTGCATTTCTAGATTTCTTTTTGCCCAAGTACTGGACACCATGGGTGATCTTGGGAAGATAACATGGTGATACTAAGGAAAGGACAGTTAAAGTAGCTAGATGTGGGAATGAGGGATTCAGTTGTTGACCAAGTCTGAGCATTAAATCTTGAGTTGTGCTGCATTTTGAAAAAAATCATATGATTGAGTTTATCTTTACAAAAATTGATTGCCTTTCATAACACTTTTTCATTGGAGAACCTTTCTTTGGTACTTTAGTGATAGCTAAGGACATAGAAACTCATAACCAATCAAGAACCATAGGATCAGTTGATTTCCAAAACCAGAAACCCTAAGTAAAGTGTTCACCTTTATTTTTAGGGCAAAAATACCAAACAAATTCACAAAACTCATCAAAAACAATTAAACAAATGTCTTTTCTTGATAAGAAGTTGAAGTGAGGTGTTGTGATTAGGAGTGATTGTGAAAAATTGGAAAAGAAAGCAAAAAATGATCAAAAAATCAGGAAATTGAAAAACACGATTCTCTGCACAGAATCGCGACTTTCTGAAAAAAGTAATTGATTTGGAAATAACATTGTAAGTGAAGGTTGAATTGAAGTGGTGAAGGGTTTTGAAGGTAATCAAGAAGAAAAAGCTACTCAAAGTGGCATAAAATAAAAAATAGAGAAAAACACGATTTTCTGCACAAAGTCGCGATTTTCTGAGGGAGATTGTGATTTTGGTGCAAAAATTCAGGAGTAAAGTCAATTACAAAGAAAAGAAGAAATTGAAGCAAAACAAAGAGAAAGAAAGCTTAAAAAATAAAAAAATTATCAAAAAACCCAGAAAATTAGAAAACACGATTCTCTGAACAGAATCGCGATTTTTTGTAAAAAAGTGTTGTTTTGAAAAAAAACTTTTCAGGTGACTCATGTATTGAAGTTGTGAAGGATATTGAGAGAAGGCAAGGACAAAGAATACTTAAAATTTGCACAAAAAAAGATCTGCAGAAAAAACACGATTCTCTACACAAAATCGCGATTTTCTGTAAAGAAATTTTTTTGGAATATGTGGTAAAATTTGGGTACTTGACATAAGAAAAGTGTAGAGGGAGCCATTAAGATTGAGTAAGTGAAGTCAAACAAGTGAAAGAGTGAGGAAAAGTAGAAATCACACAAAATCGCGATTTTCTGAACACTATAAAAACCTGAAATTCAAAGAAAAATTCATTTGAGTGAGAGTGAGGGAGAGAGAGAGTGTGCAGAATCGAACAAAATCGCGACTTTCAGCTACAAGCAAGCTTTGGAGATTTTTTCAACTTGGCAAGCAAGGTAAAAAGTCTAGTAGCATTTTGAGTACATAGTTTTTGCATAAAAGTGAGTAAATAACACAAAAAAGTAGGAAAATAGTAAAATCACGAAATCGCGATTTCCTGTTTTTGTTGGTTTTCAGTAAGAAAAAAGTGTGTCTCAAGAAATTTCTTTTATTGCATGTCAAAATTTTGATAAGGCGATTCTATAGGTTGAAAAATATTGAAAAAAGCAAAAAGTTGAAATCTGCCAAATTGTGGACAAAATCGCGATTTTGAGTTTTTACTCAAAATCGTGATTCTGTGAAAAGAACCATCAACATCGCGATTCCCAGAACGCGATTTTCATAAGAAAATCGTGTTTTTTACAATCTGTGAGCAATCACGATTGTCTGGGAACAAAATCGTGGAAAAACACGATTTTGTGAACAAAATCGTGGAAAACACGATTCTGTGAACAAAATCGCAAAGAACACGATTCTGTGAACAAAATCGCAAAAAACACGATTTTGACACAAAATCGTCAAAAACTCGATTTTGACACAAAATCGTGGAAAAACACGATTTTGACACAAAATCGCAAAAAATACGATTCTGTGAACAAAATCGCAAAGAACACGATTCTGTGAACAAAATCGCAAAAAACACGATTTTGACACAAAATCGTCAAAAACTCGATTTTGACACAAAATCGTGGAAAAACACGATTTTGACACAAAATCGCAAAAAATACGATTCTGTGAACAAAATCGCAAAGAACACGATTCTGTGAACAAAATCGCAAAAAACACGATTTTGACACAAAATCGTCAAAAACTCGATTTTGACACAAAATCGCAAAAAATACGATTCTGTGAACAAAATCGCAAAGAACACGATTCTGTGAACAAAATCGCAAAAAACACGATTTTGACACAAAATCGTCAAAAACTCGATTTTGACACAAAATCGTGGAAAAACACGATTTTGACACAAAATCGCAAAAAATACGATTCTATGAACAAAATCGCAAAGAACACGATTCTGTGAACAAAATCGCAAAAAACACGATTTTGACACAAAATCGTGGAAAAACACGATTTTGACACAAAATCGTGGAAAAACACGATTTTGACACAAAATCGTGGAAAAACACGATTTTGACACAAAATCGCAAAAAAAAAACACGATTTTCAACAGAAAATCGTGAAAAACACGATTTTCAACAGAAAATCGTGAAAAACACGATTTTCAACAGAAAATCGTGAAAAACACGATTTTCAACAGAAAATTGTAAAAAAACTCACAGGTAGGCACAAAATCGTGAAAAAACCTAAATCCAACAGAAAATTGTGAAAAAGTCTAATTGCATGATAAAATCGTGAAAAACACGATTTTCATCTGAAATTTGTGAAAAAACACTACTGACAGTAGAAAATTGTGGAAAAACCCTAAATTCATTAAGAAGCTGTGAAAAGCACAAAACATAGGAAGAAAATTAAAACACACACAATTTTGGACAAGAAAATTGTGGAAAACCAATATATTGGTCAGGAAACTGTGACAAACACTCTTTTGAGTATTAGAAATTTGTCAGGAATAGTTGAATGATACTAAGATCTGGAAATAAAATAAATCCAATTCCTAAACAAGACCTAACAAGGAAGGAAAAAGAGCCAGGAAGTAATAAAAGATCAGAAAGAAGTTTAAGCCAAGAAAATAACATGGAAAACCTAAATGAAACAAATGAGTCAATAGAAACTGGGGATTTTAGAAACATCCTTAAGTACATGTATACAAATAGGTTTGGAACCTATATATACCAGGATGGAATGCATAAATTCCTCATTAGACTGAGAAATTTAGAAATTCCCCTGAATATAACTCCAGTAGCCCAATTCAAAGATGGAAGATATGAAGACAGGCAAGGATGTGTATACATCTTCTCTCAAGACCCAGAAAATTCAAATGATCTAGGGCAATGTGCTGACAAAGGACCTTGGGAACATAACATGGGACAACCAAACATACCTAGACCAAATGAAAACTACACGAATAATGAGCAAAATTATGGGAGAAGGACACATGCTTCACCAAATCCCTTTGACAGAGAACCAGAAGGAAACAATGACTTCCCACTCAGAAGAAGACCTCATTGGCAACCTCAGGGTAGGATGCTTAGACCATATCAAGTAGCCAAATGCATGAAGAACCAATATGAAGGGTATTCAGATCCTCATGCTCATGCTGCAGAATTTAGACAACTGATTAGAGCAGAGGAAGTAGAAGATTACAAGGTACAATTTGAAGCATTTGGTCTAACCCTAACAGGGCCAGCCTTATCATGGTTCATTCCTTTGAGAAAAGAAATGTACCTAGACATTGAATCTTTCTTAGAAGCTTTCATTGGTGAATTCTCTAAGACTGGAATCAAACATAGTACAGCCACATTGATACACAGTTTCAAACAACAAAAGGAGGAAAATGTTAGGGAAGCAGCCAGAAGGTTTAAGCAGTACATTGATAGATGCCCAAGAGAAGAAGTACCTTCCATGGCAAAACAAGTATCCTTATTCATTGAGGGATTGAGAAGTGCCCAATTAAGGACCCTAGTGTACTATAGGAGATGTCCTGATTTAGCAGCCTGTGTTAAGGAAGCAATAGATCTGGAGGACAACAGAGGTCAAGATTTGTTAGCATTTGATCAACCCAGATCTTATGAAGACAAAATTCCTCCAGCAGAAGAGTTGGCTCAGGCTATTGCTAAAGCCCTAGAGGTAAGCACCAAAACTAATCTGATAAACTCTAGGATAAACACAAACAAGAAATGTTATAGTTGTGGAGAAAATCATCTGGCACAACAATGCCCTTATCAGAAACCACAACATTTACAAGATAGGAAGACACTCAAGTATTGTACACTAGAGAGAAAATGGACAAACCATACCAGGGAGGATTGCTTCTATAACAAACAACCTGTCAAGGAAAGAGACTATATGGCTCAAAGGGAATCAGGTTATACCGAGCAACCAAGACCAGTATTGGGACAACAACCTCCCATTCCAACCAATGTGGTACCAGTCAAATATACACCCATTGACGAAGGAAATTCAAGATTCAGATCACCTTATAAAGAGGAGTATCAATGGAGTGAGGGACATCAGGAAGAATGGGAAGATTATGAAATAAGGGAACCTGAGCTTAAAGCCCTAGATCTGGGAAATGGAAAAATTGAAATGGACACAGCAACATTCATGTACATTACTAACAACTACATGTCCAATCAAAAACCTCAATTCAAAGGGGGACCAAAGATAACATGTTATAGGTGTGGGGGAGAGCATTTCATTAGAGATTGTACACAACCTCCAACATTCAGGATAGAGGGAGCATATTGTAAGGATTGTGGTAGAGAACATCTGATCAAGGATTGTCCAAAAAATCCCCAAAAACAACAGAACACACCTAATAACATACCTTTAAAAACAGTCAAAATTATGGAACAAGAGGAATTGAGTGACAATGATCAAATTGAACTTAATGTTATAACAAGGGCACAAGCCAAACAACAAGGAATAATTAAAGAACAAAATGAGGGTTCCACATCAAAAGGGAAG
The DNA here is from genome assembly GCA_020310875.1 of Ceratopteris richardii. NCBI lineage: Eukaryota > Viridiplantae > Streptophyta > Polypodiopsida > Polypodiales > Pteridaceae > Ceratopteris > Ceratopteris richardii. Next base: position 155,261,243 of record CM035415.1, read on the forward strand.
AAAAATAGACAAAGAGGGAAATGGGAAAAGAAAAGGAAAGTGGGCAAAAGTCTGGAAGAAGACAGTCAGGAACAAACAAATTCAAAACATTCTTCCAGTCAGGAACAAACAAATTCAAAACAGACTTCTCATCAAAAGACCCAGAATCTGTCAGAATTAGGAAATTCTCAGAGCCTAGATACCCTAATCAAAGCCTATAAAGGAAGGATTCAAGAGGGACCAAGCTCCGCAGATCATGCAATAGCTTATCCCATACCGGATTTAGAGCATGAAAGGATGCTAAAATGCAAACAAATTATCCAGGAAACACAACTCAGGTTAGGGGAAGAAGACAGCTCTCGGAGAACATTTGATCAGCATGAAAAAACAAAAACCAAGGAAGATGATAAAGAAGGCAATCCACACATAACATTCCAAATGAGTTTAGATGAACATTGTAGTATTACATGTCATACAACATGGGAAAATTTGTTGAAACAAAATCCTCACCTACAAAACAAGATGAACAAGGAAGAAACAATATCTGGAAACCTTCATTCACCAACACAAGAATTAGAGGAACTATGGTATATTCCTATTGACAAAATAGGAGGGTATTGTGAAGGAGAAGAAGGGAATTCAACTTTAAAATTACAATATGGAAAACATTCAGCAAAAGCCATTTTGGATAGTGGATCAGGAGTGGCTATAATGACTAAACAAACCTGGGAGAAATGGGGAAGAAAGGAATTATTACCCACTAAAATGAGATTACAACTTGCAGATGGACATATAGAAAAGCCCCTAGGAATTTGGGAAAAAGTGATTGTGGACATATGTGGCATAGAAATAGAGCATACTTTTGCTATAGTAGAATTTCCACAATCCACATCTTATGAAATTATCCTAGGAAGACCCTTCATGAGACAAATGCAAATTGTACAAGATTGGGGTAATGATTGTTTATATCTTCAGAACCAGGGGAGAATAACAAGAGTAAACTTAAGAAATGGCCACTATTGTGACATATCTCCTAGAGAATGGTATAAAATACATCAAAATCAACCAGAAAGTGAAGAATCAGAGAGGGAGGATCAGGAAGAAGGAGAATCAGCAGTTTGGAAGTGTAACATATTAAGAAATATCACAAATAGGAAAAGGAAGTTAAGGAGAGAAGATTGTGTGGAAGAAAGAGAAATACAAGATGAAAATTATGTGCCTCAACAATTCAAAGATGAAGAGTTTGAACCTTATGGATGGAATCAAATCTTAGCTACCATGGATTTGGCCAGTGAGGAATATGTGGGAATGGAATTTCAAAATGAGGAAGGATTTGACATCTTCCACATTGGCATACATATGATAGGAGTATCACAAAGAGAAGAGGATCAAAAACAAGTAATGATATTAACAGAAGGAAAATCACAATATTTGGAAACAATAAAAGCTGAGGATGCAATCAAAGACAAAATCTCAGGCAAATACAAGGGACATAAACACAAAGAAATAGAAAGAGACCAGGAAAAAGAAAAGAAAGAGAAAGAGATAAACAGAGATCAATACTTTGATGTACCAGCAAACTTTAAAACTTATGAAGTAGAAGACAGACTACTTCTGAGAATGAAACCAAAAAGAGAGAAGAAGAAAGGGGAAGCATATGATAACGAAGAACAAACAAAGAAAATTGTAATTACACAGGAAGAGGGAGAAGAGAGACAAATAGTAATAGCTGATGACATGACATCACAAGAAGAAGAAGCATTAAGGAACCTAGCAAAGAACTATAGGGATGTATTTGCTTACAGTTATAAAGATTTGAAAGGAATTGATCCAAAAATTTGTGAGCATAAGATTCCTATGACACCTGATGCAAAACCAAGCAAACAGAGACATTATACTTTTAATGACAAATACTCTGCCAAAATAAAGGAAGAAATTGACAAGTTGTTGGCTGCTAATTTCATTTATGAAATAGAATACACTGAATGGATATCACCTATAGTTGTGGTGCCAAAGAAGAACGGGAAACTTAGGGTATGCATTAACTTGAAGAAAGTAAATGCAGCAACTATAAGGGATAGTTATCCACTGCCAATAACAGATCATCTTCTTGAGAGAGTTGCAGGAAAGGAAGTCTATAGTTTTCTAGACGGCTTCTCAGGATACAATCAAGTACCTATAGCTTTAGAGGACCAACATAAGACTGCCTTTTCTACAGAATGGGGGGTTTATGCTTTTAGGGTTATGCCCTTTGGATTGACCAATGCCCCAGCAACTTTTCAAAGGTTGATGTGTCATATTTTCAAAGAATTCCTGAGAAATGTGATGGAAATCTATGTAGATGACTTATGCACTTTTTCTTTAAAAAGACAAGATCATTTACAAGATTTGGAAAGAATATTCAGGAAGTGCAGGACATATAGAGTATGCTTAAACCCAGAAAAGTGTGTATTCTATGTCAGACAAGGAAGAATGTTGGGTCACATAGTGTCAAAAAATGGAATTTCTACTGATGAGAAGAAAATAAAAGCCATAATAGAGCTTCCTAGACCAACAAATGTGAAGGAACTCCAAACTTTTATGGGACATTGTGGGTACTACAGAAAATTTGTATACAAATTTGCTGATATAGCCAAGCCCTTATATGCCCTCATCACAAAGTTTGAGTGGACTGAAGAATGTGACCAAGCATTTGAAACATTAAAAACTTGTTTGGTGACAGCACCAATCTTAAAAACACCTCAGTGGGATAAAATCTTTCATGTACATGTCGATGCTTCAAATTATGCTCTGGGATGCGTGTTAGCACAACCAATAGAAGGAAGCAAATTAGATTTTCCAGTAGCATATGCAAGTAGACAATTAAACATTGCAGAAAAAAATTACACAACTACTGAGAGAGAAGGATTGGGAATGATCTTTGCTGTCAAAAAATACAGACATTATCTATTGGCCAACAAGTTTAAATTCTTTGTGGATCACCAAGCTCTACTCTATTTAGTAAATAAACCATGTCATACAGGAAGAATAGTAAGATGGTTTCTTTTACTAATGGAATTTGAGTTTGAGGTGGTGGTTAGACAAGGAAAAACACACTTGAGAGCAGATCATTTATCAAGAATCCAGTCAAAAGAACCTAGTTCACCTATAGATGATGATTTGCCAGATACATACTTATTCAAGGTGGAAAGTGTTCCTGAATGGTCGATGTCATTAATTCCCTTGCTAACTATGGGACCTTGTAGGTCATTAGCAAATAATACACATCTGGTGTTACAAAGCAGGAATTTCATGTTGTTAGCTGGACATTTGTATCACCTCAATCAGTCAGGTATACTGGAATATTGTACTCCAGAAGAAGAGCAACATGAATATGTAAGAAAAGCTCATTGCTGGAATCCATGTACTCATGCTTCTACGATTGTCACTCTTAGTAACCTTAATAGAATGGGAGTACATTGGCCAAATAAGATTCAAGATGTGGAGAGTTATATTGATAATTGTCAAAAATGTCAAACATGGCAGACAGCAGAATTAATAACTCTATATTGGTTTCAGAAAAACCCTGAATGGAGTGAAAATATTGTTGAGAAGTTGAAGAGAAAGGAGAAAGGGGAACAAGTAATAGCTGGTGCTGATTCAAGAAATCTACAAGTGATCTCAGAGGAATATCAACTCATAGGAGAACAATTATACAAGAGAGGAATGGATGGATATCTGAGAATTTGTGTTCCAGAAGAAAGGTATTTAGAGATGTTGGAAATGGCACACTCAGGAGTAGCTGGAGGACATTTCTCAAGTGATAGAACAGCCAAACTCATCTTATATTCTGGCTTTTGGTGGCCAACCCTATTTCCTGATGCTAGAACTTATGTAAAAAGATGTGATGTCTGTCAAAGGGTAAGCCAACCAAACAAAAGAGATAACATGCCATTAATTCCTTTAATTTCAGCCAGAGCTTTTAGTAAATGGGGATTGGACTTTATTGGACCAATACATCCTCCAGCCAGACAATCTCATGCAGAATACATACTAGTAGCTACAGATTATTTGACAAAATGGGCTGAGGCCAAAGCTACTAAAAGAAATGATGCTCACACCACTGCTAGATTTTTGTATGAAAACATTATCACTAGATTTGGACTACCAATTGAATTGGTAAGTGATAGGGGGACTCATTTTTTGAATCAGATCATAGAAAACATGACTAATTATTTCATGATTAGTCACAATAAGTCAGCCCCATATCACCCACAAGCCAATGGGTTAGCAGAAAGTACTAATAAAGTACTTTGCAATGTATTGACCAAATTAGTCAACACAAATAGAAATGACTGGGATTATCAACTGAATCATGTTCTTTGGGCTTATAGAGTGGCATACAAAACAGCTTTAGGGACTACACCATTTAATTTGGTGTATGGCCAAAATGCGGTTTTACCCATGGAATTTCTTATTCCAACACTGAAGGTGGGTAGCCAATACAATTGGACAGGACATGAATTATCGGAGAGAGTCATAGACTTAGAAAAACTGGGAGCATCGAGACTCCAAGCAGTGATGAGTATATACACAAACAAGAAAAGACAAAAAGCTTATCATGATGTTCACATAAAAGACAAAGATCTACAAGAAGGAGACCTGGTCTTAGCTTACACAATCAAAGAACATCAGAAAAAGTTTCAGAAAAAAGGTCATGGGCCATATATCATACATCAGATAAGCAAAAGTGGAGCTATTCAGTTAGCCAATATTGATGGGGAAATCATGCCAAATTTCATAAGTGGATGTAGAGTGAAGAGGTATGAGTGCCCATTAACTACTGAGGAATGGAGAAGATTGCAAAAGGCTCAAAATAGGAAAAAAGAGGAAGAAAGTGTTAGAAAGGAGGCTCAACTGGAAGCCAAAGAAAGAATTAGAAAATTGAAACAAGTGTGCTTATGTGAAAACACTCTAAAACAAAAAGAACATTTGCCTTTGATTATGATGAATTACCAGAATGAAAACATAAGGGTTTTGATAGATTCGGGAGCTCAAGTGAATCTAATTAGCTCAGCCTTGATCAATAAGTTTAATCTTAAGAGAGCTGAAAGCAGAATTTTGATCAAAACCCTGGGAGGGAAAAGAATTCAAAGCATATCTTCACTTTCTATTAAAGTTAAATTTAATAATGAATATATGGAGATAGATTGTGAAGAGTGGCCAGACCATTTAATGACTGAAAAGCTGATTTTAGGGCAGCCATGGCTCAAACAAGGTAAAGTCATCTTAAATTTTGAAAAAATGAAGCTTAATTTGACCATCAAGGACAAAAAGTTTTTAATCTTCTTTCTGAGTAATGAAGAGCAGGTAGTTCATATGGATGTTCATGACCCACATCTCGAAGGATTTGCTTTCTCAATGAAGGACAGGAACATTTTGACAATACAAAGTGATCAAGCTTCATACACTCAAGATCAGCAAAAGACTGAAGAAGTAAAGGTTGATGAGGAGACAATACAGAGAAGACTATTATTGCCAAAGTTGCAATATCAACAAAACAGAACAAAAAGAATATGGAAACAGGTCATGCACAGTTATGGCTCACCAAAACAGGAAATTAAAACAAAATGGATATGGAAGCCAAAAAATGTCAAAAAATGTTCATCCACAGAGCATGGATATTTCCATAACAGAAGGACAGATGGAGTAAAATATTACTGGGTAAAAAAAATCAGAATTGGGTCAATGGAAGAGGGATAATCCACCGTGGACCTATTTTTGGAATTTTGAAAAGGACAAAAAAATATTTCTTTCTTTCCCCTTAGAAGAAAATTAGGAGGGGAAGGAAAGAAGACGGAAAAAAAAAAAAAAAAAAAAAAAAAGAAAAAAAACCCAGAAAAATATATTTTATTTTCTTGATTTTCTTTCTAAAAAAAAAAAAAAAAAACAAAGCAAGATATAGGGAGGGAAAGAGTAATTTATTATGGAAAAAAGTTGTTTTGTCTTATTGATTTTTAAATTTTTTGTGATCATTTTTCTTTTTTACCATTACTTTTTCAAGTTTCTTCATTAATCATCTTTTTTAGCATCATCCTTTAATTCAGGAATTGTTTTTTGAGTAAAGAAGTGACAATTGGAGAGAGCACAATAGATGTCTTGCTACACCTGTGTTGCTCACTTAAAATTGAGTCTCTTGAAAAAAAAAAAAAAAAAAAAAAAAAAAAAGCAAAAAATTGCTGGGAACTTGTCTTTCTTATTTTTTATATGTCAGTAACATTCCAGAATAATATAGTATTTTCTTATGAAATCTTGTCACTCATGTGGGTGGAGTATTTTCTTTTCTGTTATATATAAATACAGGATGGTGAATACAAAGGAGTTGGCAATCCACGACTTCAAAGCTGATTCAGTGACTTTGTCCAGAGGACACTGGTTTTTGGACAGTGATGCAGCTGAGGAACAAGTGGACTTAGAATCCGATGAAGACCAAGAAATCCCAGAAGCTGAAAAAATAGCAAAAGAACTTAAAGAAATTCTGGGAGTGATAGGACAGCATATCTTCACAGTAGCAGTGGGAGGATATAAGTACACCATGTTGTGCCAAGAATTTTACAGGTTTCAGAAAACTTCTGTCAACCTCAAAAGATGGAAAGCTGTGGGATTGCACAAGCTCCTAGAAGAACCTATTTTCTTTATTGACTTTGAAAGAGTAGCACAAGTGATGGGAACTTTGGAGGAAGTGGGAAAAGGCAATGATGCCTACTTCAGATGTAAAGTGAAGAATAAAGACAATCAGGAGGCAGGGATAGTCATCAAAGCAGAACATATCAGAGCCGCCTTACAGTTCTATCCAATGGGCACTAAACTGGACCAAAGTTTTGTCAAGAAAAATAAGGAGACTTACACGGGGTATGTAAAGTTCACTGACTTCAAGGGAAAAGAAAATGAAGAATATGCTATAAGAATGTTCTTGCAGTTCTTTTGTTTTCCGAAATTACCAAGGTATACCATGCCTCATAAGTCAGTAACTCTATTAATGTTCAATAACAAAGATAAAACCAAGCCATTTGGGGTGATGGATGTCTCACCTTACATCCATGAACAGCTGAAGGAAGCAGCAAAGCACTGGGAGCAGAAAAAATTCATGAATGGAGCCCAGTTTTTGACAAAAATCATTTATCATGTTCTAGGAATGGAAGAACAGTTAAAGTTAGCTCCTGAGGCACAGTACTTCAGAAATTTGATGTCAGGAATCAAAAGTCCTCCTAGAAAAGCACTTGGAAGAGAATCAGAAGGACAAACTCGCATGAGGGGAATAGGAATGAAGAGAAAAGTAATATCTGAGGAAGTGATTCCAGTAAAGAAAAGAAAGTTGGACCCCAGAAAAGTAGAGTTAGAACAGGCGGAAGAAACAAGAGAGGAACAGGTGGCAGCACAGAAAAAGGTGCAATCCTCCAGTGAACCTCATCCTCCGCAGACAAGCAAAGAACAACTTTACACTTATCTCACTCAAGGAAACAGCAAAAGAGCCATATACGAGGCACAATATCAAAAAATGTTGGAAGATTTTTCATGTAAAGCTACCGATTGGATCCAAGAAGAGGTGGAGCACTATGAAGCATTGCATGAAGAAATGATGGCAGCAGAAACTGAGGAGATATTTGTGAAGAAGGAGGTAGAATTGCTGGCATACTTCAAGGAGTTGCAAGGACCTCCAGAGGCCAGAACTACGGTGATAGTGAAAAAGAAGATGCCAAGGAAACCTGTTCAAAAGAAGAAGATGATAAAGAAAGGGAAAGGAAAGATGGCAGATGAACCTGTGATGAAAGAAATGAGACAAGTAATTACCAAAGAAACACAAAAGCTAACCTCAGTGATGGAAGTGTCAAAGCCTATAGAACAAGAAGTGGGAGGATCTTCACGATTCTCATCTGATTCAGATAGCGACATTGAGAGTTTTTTGCTAAAAAGTTTAAATTTGTCAATACCCAACACTCCCAATATAGCTGTACAGGCTGTGGAAAAAGTGAAAACACCTGAGGATTCAAGTAAGAAACCTCAAGAGAAGCAGACACAGGAGGAAATAGTTCCACAGATGAGTGCTGAAGAAAAAAGGAGGCAGTTAAAAGGAAAGGCAAGGATGACAGAAGAGGAAGACCAGAAGAGAAATGAAGATAATTCTGGAATAATGAATGTTGACAAAAATTCAATATGGACCAACCCAATACAGACACCGTTCAAATTAAATGCAAGGTTGACTGCAAGTTTGGAGGAACTGGCAAAGAAAGTATTCGGCAGTTCAAATGATCAACAGAAGGATGCATCCAAGGAACAGGAAAGTAAGGAGTTAGAATCAGAAAAGAATACTCAAGAGGTCTTGGGACAAGTAATAGAGGAAGGAATTGTTCAAAGTATAAAGGATGTGCTGCAGGATATAAAAAGCAGTGAGGAATTTACATCTAAGAATGATCAAAAACAGGAGGTGGAAGTAGATTTTATGGACATTGAGGAGCAAGATCAGGAATGCATAAAAGAGAAAAGTAATGACCAGGTTGCTGGTATAAAAGAAATTGAATCAATTGAAGTTCAGGAAAAGCAGGAACAGGAAGACCAACTCAAGAAAGTTCAACAAATTCTTGTTGAAAAGGACTCAAACAAAAGTCAGGAAACCCTAACACAAGAGAAGGAGATACTAATTAAGGGAGACCAGCTCTTCACAGAGAAGCAACAAGTATTGGAAGAAAAGAAGCCATTAGAAAAGAAGGAAGCTTCAGATTTCTCAGAGCAGAAGAGTGCAAATGACAGAGCACTAGTTTATGAAGAGGATGATAACAATTAGGATACAGAGAACTATGATCACAGTGATGAAGAACAAGACATGCAGGACATAGAAGATGAAACAGCAGCAGAAGAAGATGATGTGGATAAAGAAGATAAGCAAATCGAAGTTAGACAGACAGAAATAGAAGTAGGGTTGGACAGAATACCCAAAAATATAAGATCAGCTTGTCAAATGATTATGAGCAACATTGAACAATTCAGACCATCTAGCAGAAATATGATCATATCAGGAATGGTGGCTGAATCAGAATTTGAAAAAGGCAGTTTAATTATCAAAGAACACAAGAAAGAAAAAGAGCAGATGACAGAGCAATTAAGGTTGATAAAGGAAAGGAATGAAGAATATCTCAATAGAATCATTGCTTTGGAAGAAGCTGAGGTTCAGAAGCAGAACAGGATCCAATATTTGGAAGAAAAGAGTGTAAAGTTATCAGAGCAGAATGCCAAAATGGAAATGGAACTAAACACCATAGGAGGAAGATATAGAACTTTACAAACATCTTATCAAATTCTGACTAGAGCACATGAAGAGATTAATAAAGTGTTGTTAGAAGAAGGTCAACTACAAGGTGGAAGTAAATCTGTTCAATTGACAGAGGAAGAAAAGGAAGAGCTGCATAAAGAAATTCAAAGACTTCAAACAGAATTAAAAGAGGCCAAAGAAATGGAGAAACAGGCAAACACTCATGCTGCCACATCAATGAGAGGATATCATCAATTACATTTGGAGGTAGAGAAGGAAAGAAGTGAATGGCAAGCAAAGATAGAGGAAGAAAGAAATGAGTGGAGGAAGGAAAAGGAGTTATGGGCAGCTCAGAACAAAAGTTCAATGATGACTATAGAAGAACTACAGAAACAGTTGGAGAAATCAAAAGTTCCAGAAAAAATTCAAGATCAAGTACAGGCAGAAGATACAGACAATAGGGAATATGAAACAGGGGATTTTGACAGGGAACAAGAGAACAAGGAACCAGCAGCCAAAGAAACAGAGGAAGAATATTCTGAAGATTTTGTACAGAAATTATTGACCAATAGAGAGTCAAGAATGGAATTTATCAGGAAAATGCATGATGAGTATGAAGATCAAATAGTTACCTTTGCTCTGAATAAAGGCATTAATCCAGATCAGCATCATTGGGCTGCAGATGGATTGGGAATACCTTTCTGTATGATTTTGGAGAGTATAAAGAATTATCAATTAGCCAGAGTAGGGCTATCTCCGAACAAATACCTTGAGTATGAAGAAGATATTAATGTCACGAAGGAGTTATTTGAAAGAGCAAATCCTAAATGGAGGAATAAGTGGTTGGATGCCAATAAGGAATGCAGGAAAATTTGGAAAGAGGCACCTTTGAATTTAAAGATTAACCCAGCCTATTGTCCAGTGGCCAGAAGAAGAGAATGGACTGTTTTTTGGGAAAGGAGGAAAACAGGGCAGATTCCAGCAAAATGGCTGAATTTTCCAAAAATAGCAGGTCCAAAGGCAGGCACTTGGCCTACAAAAAATTACATGGTGAATACTGCTGAGTCAGTTTTAACAACATATAAAGATGTTAATGATCCAGCCTGTATATTACTTGTCAGAATAATGAGATTGATTCTAGCCTGTATCGAGACCTACACTGATACAGATATCAGAATTTTGAACTACATAGGCTTTAATTCACCAACTGATGCTCTTTTGTTTGATTTGAGTGAGACACCAGACAGGATCTGCTTAATGGCCTACTACAGCAGAATTATATTTTTGGGTAGTCATTACTTACAGATTTTTGAGGATGCTTTCGATTATGGGTTTTTTGAGAGGGAGTCAGAGATTTTTGGGAACCTATCAGTTGTTACAAAAGCAAGACTTACTGCCTATGAAGTTGCTTACACAGAATATTTGAAGAAGGATGTTATAGATAAGCCTGAAGCTGCAGTACAATGGAGGAAAGCCTTATTTGAAATGGTCAATAATTTGAATGTCACAGAAAGGAAGAGCCATGATTTGGTGTCACAAGTGTATCAAAGGAAGAAGAAATAAAGCTGAGCTCACATAAGAAAATCTTTCGTCAGGAGCCGAAAGGCTTAGGAGGGGAAGGATGTTGGAAGGTGTATTTTTGAAGAGCATTTTTGATGTAAAAAATTAGTAAAAAGTCAAAAAAACTTGTAAAATATTTATGGAATGATTGTAAAAATAAGGAAGAGTCTTCCTTATGTGGTTGAGGATCTCATGTAAATTTTGTAGAATTTTTAGAAACTCTTAGATAGCATTTCTTTAGAAAATTAGAGAAAAAGACCTAATTTCAAGTGTGAAAAAGGACACTTGAAAATGTATATAAGTCAATTTTCTCTATTTTTGAGAGGTTGGTTAGCCATTTGCTCAAGCTATCAATAGAGAAGAAAGAGTTTCTGCAAAATCGTGTTTTCTCCTGTTGAGTGTATTTCTTTTGATGTGTGAGCTTGTCTCTTGCTTAATCATGGAGATTTGTGAGTCATATTTGTGTATTACTGAGTAAGTTGTATGAAGAGAGAGACCTATTGCTGTAAATGAGTGGAAAGGACTGAAGGAAGTTCCAAAATTGTGAAAATCGTCTGTTGGTACAGAATCGCGATTGTCTCGTCTTTGTGATACAGGTGATATTTTTCAGTTTTGAGCTCATATTTGTATTCTGCTAATGAAATGGCATGGTTTTGACACAAAGAACATGGAAAATGATGGAGATTTGCCTTAGTTATGGTAAACTCAAGATTTTCTCTTCATCTTCAATTTCTCTCAGCAATCCAGCCATCAATCTCTTATTTCCTTGAATCTATTATCTTGAAGGGGCTGTGGTCTTGTGGATATTCCTAGGATTGACAAAATAAAGATGATTTGTTGATTCTTTGTTACTTCATGATTGGAGAGGACAACTTGGAGTCCAAAACAAAACATTTTTTTGATGTTGGAAGGTGTATTTTTGAAGAGCATTTTTGATGTAAAAAATTAGTAAAAAGTCAAAAAAACTTGTAAAATATTTATGCAATGATTGTAAAAATAAGGAAGAGTCTTCCTTATGTGGTTGAGGATCTCATGTAAATTTTGTAGAATTTTTAGAAACTCTTAGATAGCATTTCTTTAGAAAATTAGAGAAAAAGACCTAATTTCAAGTGTGAAAAAGGACACTTGAAAATGTATATAAGTCAATTTTCTCTATTTTTGAGAGGTTGGTTAGCCATTTGCTCAAGCTATCAATAGAGAAGAAAGAGTTTCTGCAAAATCGTGTTTTCTCCTGTTGAGTGTATTTCTTTTGATGTGTGAGCTTGTCTCTTGCTTAATCATGGAGATTTGTGAGTCATATTTGTGTATTACTGAGTAAGTTGTATGAAGAGAGAGACCTATTGCTGTAAATGAGTGGAAAGGACTGAAGGAAGTTCCAAAATTGTGAAAATCGTCTGTTGGTACAGAATCGCGATTGTCTCGTCTTTGTGATACAGGTGATATTTTTCAGTTTTGAGCTCATATTTGTATTCTGCTAATGAAATGGCATGGTTTTGACACAAAGAACATGGAAAATGATGGAGATTTGCCTTAGTTATGGTAAACTCAAGATTTTCTCTTCATCTTCAATTTCTCTCAGCAATCCAGCCATCAATCTCTTATTTCCTTGAATCTATTATCTTGAAGGGGCTGTGGTCTTGTGGATATTCCTAGGATTGACAAAATAAAGATGATTTGTTGATTCTTTGTTACTTCATGATTGGAGAGGACAACTTGGAGTCCAAAACAAAACATTTTTTGGCGCCGTTGCCGGGGAACATTCCAAGAACTTCTTTGAAGTTGGACCTTTGCTGGATCTTCAGTTGATGATGGTAAACAAGGTAAAGCTCATCAATAAGGAATGCAGGAAAATTTGGAAAGAGGCACCTTTGAATTTAAAGATTAACCCAGCCTATTGTCCAGTGGCCAGAAGAAGAGAATGGACTGTTTTTTGGGAAAGGAGGAAAACAGGGCAGATTCCAGCAAAATGGCTGAATTTTCCAAAAATAGCAGGTCCAAAGGCAGGCACTTGGCCTACAAAAAATTACATGGTGAATACTGCTGAGTCAGTTTTAACAACATATAAAGATGTTAATGATCCAGCCTGTATATTACTTGTCAGAATAATGAGATTGATTCTAGCCTGTATCGAGACCTACACTGATACAGATATCAGAATTTTGAACTACATAGGCTTTAATTCACCAACTGATGCTCTTTTGTTTGATTTGAGTGAGACACCAGACAGGATCTGCTTAATGGCCTACTACAGCAGAATTATATTTTTGGGTAGTCATTACTTACAGATTTTTGAGGATGCTTTCGATTATGGGTTTTTTGAGAGGGAGTCAGAGATTTTTGGGAACCTATCAGTTGTTACAAAAGCAAGACTTACTGCCTATGAAGTTGCTTACACTGAATATTTGAAGAAGGATGTCATAGATAAGCCTGAAGCTGCAGTGCAATGGAGGAAAGCCTTATTTGAAATGGTCAATAACTTGAATGTCACAGAAAGGAAAAGCCATGATTTGGTGTCACAAGTGTATCAAAGGAAGAAGAAATAAAGCTGAGCTCACATAAGAAAATCTTTCGTCAGGAGCCGAAAGGCTTAGGAGGGGAAGGATGTTGGAAGGAGTAATTTTGAAGGAGCATTTTTGATGAAAAAATTAGTAAAAAGTCAAAAAAAAATTGTAAAATATTTATGCAATGATTGTAAAAATAAGGAAGAGTCTTCCTTATGTGGTTGAGGATCTCATGTAAATTTTGTAGAATTTGTAGAAACTCTTAGATAGCATTTCTTTAGAAAATTAGAGAAAAAGACCTAATTTCAAGTGTGAAAAAGGACACTTGAAAATGTATATAAGTCAATTTTCTCTATTTTTGAGAGGTTGGTTAGCCATTTGCTCAAGCTATCAATAGAGAAGAAAGAGTTTCTGCAAAATCGTGTTTTCTCCTGTTGAGTGTATTTCTTTTGATGTGTGAGCTTGTCTCTTGCTTAATCATGGAGATTTGTGAGTCATATTTGTGTATTACTGAGTAAGTTGTATGAAGAGAGAGACCTATTGCTGTAAATGAGTGGAAAGGACTGAAGGAAGTTCCAAAATTGTGAAAATCGTCTGTTGGTACAGAATCGTGATTGTCTCGTCTTTGTGATACAGGTGATATTTTTCAGTTTTGAGCTCATATTTGTATTCTGCTAATGAAATGGCATGGTTTTGACACAAAGAACATGGAAAATGATGGAGATTTGCCTTAGTTATGGTAAACTCAAGATTTTCTCTTCATCTTCAATTTCTCTCAGCAATCCAGCCATCAATCTCTTATTTCCTTGAATCTATTATCTTGAAGGGGTTGTGGTCTTGTGGATATTCCTAGGATTGACAAAATAAAGATGATTTGTTGATTCTTTGTTACTTCATGATTGGAGAGGACAACTTGGAGTCCAAAACAAAACACCTTTTTACTCTCTTTATTGTTTGAGTGTTGTGGGCCCTGAGTGAGTATAGGAATTAGTTTCTCTGCCCACTTGGGACACACTTCCAAATTAAACAAATAAGTGTCTGGCAGATCATCGGGTACTCCACTTGGTGGTTCTCCATGTGTTAACCTAGAAAGGTGATCTGCTCTTACGTGGGTATTTCCCTTTTTTAGTATCACTTCAAAGTCGAACTCCATCAATAGTAGAAACCATCTTACCAATCTTCCCGTGTTACAAGGCTTATTGACTAGGTACAATAAAGCCTGATGGTCTATGAAGAACTTGAATTTGTTGGCTAAGAGATAGTGTCTAAATTTCTTCACTGCATAGACGGTTCCTAATCCTTCTCGCTCCATAGTTGTATAATTCCTCTCATCTTGATTCAATTGTCTACTTGCATAGGAAATTGGGTGATCCAAATTTTCTTTGTCTGTTGGTTGGGCTAAGATACATCCTCTTGTGTAATTAGAAGCATCAACATGGATATGAAATGGCTTGTTCCAATTCGGTGTCTTCAGAATTGGAGCTCTGCTAAGCCGCTTCTTTAACTCATTGAATACCTTCTCGCATTCCTTTGTCCACATGAATTGAGTTAAGAGTCCATACAAGGGTTTGGCAATTATGGCATACATGTGGATAAATCGACGGTAGTATCCACAATGTCCCATAAATGCTTGCACCTCTTTTGCATTCTTCGGTCTAGGAAGCTCCAAAATAACCTTGATCTTGTCTTCATCCGTGGATATTCCATTTCTAGAGACTATGTGTCCTAAGATCTTCCCTTGTCTTACCATGAAGACACACTTCTCTAGGTTCAGGCAGACTCTATATTGTCGACATTTATTAAATATCTTTCACAATTCAGGAATGTGGTCTTGTCTTTGATTTGAATATGTACATAGGTCATCTACATACACTTGCATGCTCTTCTTTAGGAATTCTTTGAAAACATGACACATCAATCGTTGGAAGTTAGCAGGCACATTAGTGAGTCCAAAAGACATCACTCAGAAAGAATAGACTCCCCATTCAGGCGCGAATGCGGTCTTACGTTGATCCTCAGTAGCAATAGCTACTTGGTTGTATCCAGAGAATCCATCTAAGAACCTATAGACTTCTTTCCCTGCAACTCTTTCCAATAGATGGTCAATGATGGGTAATGGGTAGTTGTCACGTATGGTGGCTGCATTGACCTTTTTCAAGTTAATGCACACTCTCAGTTTTTCGTTCTTCTTGGGCACAACTACGAGTGGCGATACCCACTCCGTGTGTTCTATTTCATATATGAATCCTGCAGCTAGTAGCTTGTCTATTTCTTCTTACAATTTTAGCAGCATAGACCTCATTGTATGTATAAGGGCATTGTTTTGATGGTTTTGAATCAGCCATCATTGGTATTCTATGAGAGCAAATCGAGGGTTCCACACCCTTGCGATCCTTATATGTCCACACGAATACATCTCGATATTCTCAAATTAGTAATAGTAATTCTTCTTCCTCCTCAATTGACACATCTTTACCTATGTATGTACATCTTTCTTCTTCATCTTCCACTGTTACTATGACTTTTTTGTTTGTTCTTTGTTGTCATATGCTTCTCCTTCTTGAGCCTCTCTCTTAGGCATTTGAATGGCTACTTTTCTCTCTTCTACTTCATATCTTTTAAAATGCTCCGGGACCTCGAAAAGATCTGGATTCGGTCCAATTTTACTCATTCTTTCCTCTTGCTCTTGTACTCTGGGGGCGGCTTCTATTGCCAAGATCTTTGTCGGTTCTGGCTTCTCTTTGGTTCGAATGGTGTCTAGATAGCTCTCTTCTAAATGGAATTCTGGTTCCATTTCTATACTCTCATATTCCTCTTTCCACTCTTTTTCTAAGATTTCTCCTGCTTCCACTTCTTGAAGGATGACCATGTACAAATTTACTCGATAGCCTTCTTTGTCTATGCACTCATTCATAGTTAGAACTTCCTCATTCACACACACATCCAAAGTGGCTAAGATTTCTATCCATCCATGTGGTTCAAAGGTTTCATCTGGAAAGATTTGAGGCATGTACCTTAGGTCCTCTACAAGTCGGTAGTTAGGATGTCCTATTGGCCACAACTGTCTTTTATTATCCTCTTTCTTGGCTTCTTTACACATCCATAACTGGGCATCCTCGTGCGTCCATAATTGATCGCTTGATGCAGCACTATGAATAGATAGGTCATCTTCCTCCTTGTGTATGGGATTCCATTGTAGTGGAGGGACATCCCGATATGCAAACGTATGTAAGTTTATCTTGGTGGTATTTCCTTGATATTGCAGGTTTAATGAATCTCTTCCCCAATCTTGCACTATCCGCATTTGTCTCATGAAGGGTCGATTTAATATCATTTTGTAGTTGTTAGCCTTTTCGAACTTACAAATGGCTAATGTGTGTTCAAATTCAACTCCACAGGTGGTTAATTTGATCCTTTCTAATTATCCTAAGGGTTTCTCCACATGACCATCTGCTAATTGGAGCTTCATGCGTGTGGGTCGTAAAGCAGGCTTTCCCCATTTCTCCAAAATTTCCTTGGTGGCAATTCCTACTCTTGCTACTGTATCTAGTATAGCCTTGGTCATGTACCCATTGTAAGTGACAGGTAGACATGTATTACCTTCGTCTCCTTCACTAAATTCTCCCACTTTATCCACTAGGATTTGTATCTTAGATGAGTTTTCTTTTCCCTTGCTTTCCTTTTCATCCTTCTCTCGCCCTAATTCTAGTTGACTTGCTAATTGCTTCCACAATTGCGGTTTAATCCGAAGTAATTCTTCCACAGTCAGTTTGCATTGCACTTTCGTCTTCTTAAGTTCTATTAAATTGTGTGAATTCTTTTCTGAGTTTCCTTTTCCTTGTCCATGTACAGAGGTGCTCAGATTATCATGGATTCCTTTTCATATTCTCCCATGTAATTTGGTAAGGTTGAAATGCTATGAGCTTCTTCTCCATTTCGGTCTAGTCTTGATACTTCCTCATACACTTCCTCCATGTTGGGATTTGGTTGATAACTTCTACATCTAATTCCTCAAAGGGTGGCTTAGTCACTCCATTCTTCTTTCATTGTTCTTCTCGAATTCTACTCCATAATTCCTTTGGCCAGTCAGCCTCTAAGTCGCGTATTGTCGACATAGGTTCGTCCTGGGTTCTCACTCGCTCACACTTATCATCCTTCTTTTTAAGCTCTTTATCCTTGGTTTTGACACATTCCTTGTATTGATCATCTACTATTCTTGTCTCTAGAAGGGCTGGGATAGTCTTTTCTAGGGTTGCTTGTGCTACCTCTATAAGTTTTCAACATATTGCAAGCCTCTCTTTTTCTAATTCTCCTTGTGGATAAAGTTTTTCATGTTGTTCCACATTCGGTCTAGTCTTAATTCTAGCTTGGTATGCTTTTAACCACATGTCCAAATCATCCGGTTTTGGGTCAGCTAGAATTGATCCTGGTTTCTCTGCTTCTTGGATAAGCGGTGGAATGGGAACTTCCTCCCGAATCTCTGGTTCTTCATGCTCTTTCTTATTTCTGGTATGTTTCTTATTGTCTTGACTCTTGTTTTTCATCCATTTATCTTTGAGCGTCTCTCTTCTTTCCTTCCATTTTTGTGTTTTTATATTCTTGGCATTCTCACGGGAATCCTCTGAATCTTCTACTATTTGAATTTTGGGACTTACTGTTCTATTGCTCTCTCGTTCCTGTTCTGGTTGTTTTCCTTTTTGTTCTTTTGTTTGAGCTCTTGTAATGGCCTTTAAGGGCACGGTGTATTTCTTATCACCTCCAGGTGCTTCTATCACTTCAATTACATTGATTGGTGTAGTGTCTTGGACTTTGGTTAGATTCTTAGGGCAATCTCTAAAGAGATGTTCTTTTCCACAATCATTGCAGTATCCTTCCCAAGTCCTAGGAGGTGATGGGTCGTAAGGTCGAGGACATTCTCTAATAAAATGGTCTCCTCCGCATCTATAACAAGGTCCTCTCGGCACAGGTGGTCTAATGGGTGGTTTTGCTTTCGGTTCCGTATACATTAAAGTTACTACCTCTATTCCATAAGCCCGATCATAGCCTTCATATCCATAGTATGCCGACTCATATGCTGGTTCATACTCTAACATGTTGGTTTCATAGGGATAGTAATCTCCTGGGGGTAGCTCATATCCAGGGTTTGTTGGTTCTACACTAGTCATCGTTGAGGCTGGCACTATGGCTCTTTCCAAATTTTCTTCTGGCTGGGCATACTTTACAGGTACCACATGTTGAGGATGTGGAGGTTGTGGTCCTAACACCGGTTGAGGGTTTCCAAATTGTGCTGGTTCATATGGCCTCGGAGCTCCTGTTGGTGGTGGGTAGGAATTGTATCTAGGTATATCTCTTTGTGGCTCTCTAGGTGGATATCCATATGGTCGATACTGAGGTGGTTGGAGAGGCCATGCCTACCTATTGAATGGGCAGTTCTCTGTGGTGTGGTTGGTGTATTTTTGTTCTATGTGGCAGTACAAGGCAGTTCCTTGATGAGGTTGCCTGTTGTACGTATATGTCTGATGTGCACTAGCTCCTCCTCATACACACATGTGAGTAGGGTGGTCTCCTCCACATAGACTACATCTTCGTAGCATAGGCACTCTTAAGGCAGGATGTTGGTAATTTCTCTGTCCTTGGACTCCCAATTTCTTTGCTACCAACTCCACTAATTCCTCCACATTAGTGGAGTTGGATGTAATAGTACTCCTAGAGTCTTCTGATTTAGTGGGGTTGGGCGTGCTCTTGAGATCCTCAGCTAAGTTGTCTTCGAGGTCAATGCACTCTTGAAGACACTCACTCAGAGTTTGTAACCTTTTGATAGATAGATAGATAGATAGATAGATAGATAGATAGATAGATAGATAGATACATTGATTGATATATTGATAGATAGATAGATAGATAGATAGATAGATAGATAGATAGATAGATAGATAGATAGATAGATAGATAGATAGATAGATAGATAGATAGATAGATAGATAGATAGATAGATAGATAGATTGATTGATAGGTAGACAGACAGATAGATAGATAGATAGATAGATAGATAGATAGATAGATAGATAGATAGATAGATAGATAGATAGATAGATAGATAGATAGATAGATAGATAGATAGATAGATAGTTAGATAGATAGATAGATAGATGGATAGATAGATAGATAGATAGATAGATAGATAGATAGATAGATAGATAGATAGATAGATAGATAGATAGATAGATAGATAGATAGATAGATAGATAGATAGATAGATAGATAGATAGATAGATAGATAGAT
>CM035415.1:155285851-155298351 GCA_020310875.1 Ceratopteris richardii
TTCCTTTTGATTTTGAAGATCCATTTTACACCTATAGCCTTCTTTCCTTCTGGTAACTCACATAGCTGCCAAGTTTGATTCTTATGAATAGAATCAATCTCTTCTTGCATAGATTTTCTCCAAATAGGAATGTTAAGTGCATCTTTAACACACACATGTTCATCTTCAACTGTAGTAAGTGCCAAAATATCATGAACCTCAAAGTCTTCAGCAAAACTTACATGATCTCTTTGTTGTTGCTCTCTAGTCTGACTTCTTGTTCTTATATCATCTTGTTGTTGTTGTTGTCTAGTCTGGCTCCTTGTTCTTCCTATAAAAGTCTTTATACAACTATCTTTACATGTTTGATATAATCACGTAGGTGTATCCTTAAATAGTGGTGAAACTCTTTCTGAACTTTCAGCTTCCACAAGTTCTAGAACTTGTGCTTCCGAGGTACTAGGACTTTCTGGAACTCTAACTTCTTTCATTTCTGGAACCAAAGTTTCATGTGGAACTGACTCTATAGAAGGTTGAGAAATTCCTCTTTCTTCAACTTTTTCTTGAATCCTAGGAATTTTAACTTCCTCCTGATATGGTTGAACATGTACATCCAGAATCTTTCTAAAAGATCCATAGTCATTTTCACTAATGAACTCTGGAATTTCTGCTTCTTTATCATAAACCTTATTTTCAGCAATATAAGCATTACATGAAAGAATAACTTCACCTGTCTCTGGGACATAAGACCTATATCCTTTAGTCCCAATATATATCCAATGAAAAAATCTCTCTTTGCTTTTACATCTAGTTTGCATCAGTCCTTTTTATCAACATGTACATAAGAAAGTGATCCAAACATTCTGAAGTAACTCACATTAGGTTTTCTACCATAATAAGCTTCATAAGGTGTGATTACCTTTAAAGATTTTGTAGATGACCTATTCAAAATGTGGTTAGCTGTATGTACTACATCAAACCAAAATTTTGATGAAAGCCTCTTGGATGCCATCATGCTCCCCATCATTTCAACAAGTACTCTATTCTTTCTTTCTACAAAACCATTCTGCTGAAGAGTGTAAGCAATAGTAAGGTGTCGAGTAATACCTTTCTCATCAAGATATGTCTGGAACTCTTTTGACAAGTATTCTCCACCTCTATCACTTCTAAGAATCTGGATAGTTTCCTAACTTTCATTTTCAACCATAGCTACAAACTTCTTGAACATAGGAAAGGCTTCTGACTTCAGCTTCAGAGCATAGATCCATGAGTATCTTGTAAAATCATGAATGAATATTACAAAATACCTGAAAACCTGAATAGAGTCTGCTCTCATAGGTCCATTCACATCTGAATGAATAATCCGCAATTTCGTGGTAGCTCAATATGACCATGTTTCTTGAAAGGTAGTTTATGCATCTTATGTTCAAGACATCCTTCACATATATCTGAATCATTTGGTAGCTTAAATGAGGGTAAAATCTCAACCATACCTCTATTTTTGATACTCTTGAGACCTCCAAAACTAATATGTCCAAATCTTTCATGCCATAGCTTCATATCTTCCACTGGTGACGAAGATTTGACTGCATATGCCTGACTGATTTTTGACAAAACAAAGATTCCTCCTCTATGCTCACCTTGTAAAATACACTTATTGTCTTTGTATGATAAGATCTTACAATGATCTCTCTCAAATACAACATTAAAACCATCACCTAAAAATGCAGATATAGATAGCAGATTCTTCTTCATTTCAGGTACATAAAGAACATCTAAAATCTGAAAATTACCACCTTCTCTTGACTTTAGGGTTACTGTACCTATTCCCACAACATCCAAATCATTTCCATCTACAATAGTAACTCATCTACCTGAAGAATAGGAAAGAGAAGAAAACAAATCTCTACAACCTATCATATGGTTTGTAGCACTTGAGTCAAATATCCAAGGACTTGCTGAAAGAACTTGTAAATCCACCTGATCAAAATCTAATTCCTCAATGGTGATAGAGGCATAAGAATCACCTTGAGATTTCCCTTTTTTATCATCTTCTGCAACATTACCTGATGCCTTTTTCTTTTCTGCTGCAATCCTTTTATAACATGCTGACTTAAAATGTCGAGGTTTCTTGTAGTAAAAACATATTACTTCCTTCTTCTTAGAAGACTTCTCTTTAGATGTACTAGATATAAAATCTGAAGTAGAAGGTGAAAGGGACCTACTTTCCTTCTTGGATTGCTTTTCCTTCTTATCCTTCTTCTTCTTTTTGCCCTTTGATGAAGATGAAAGTGCTTCTTCATTCTCTTCCATTCGTTTCAATTGATCTTCATCTTGAAGCAACAAGAACTCTAACTCTTGAAATGTAACCTCTCTATCTCTTGTGGTAAGGGTAACAGTGGTTATAAAAGATCGATGTGAAATAGGAAGTGAATTAATCAGTGTATTTACCATTTCTTCATTTGATATCTCAACCCCTACATTTACAAGTTGATCTCTCAAGTCAACGAGTCTCGTAATGTGGGTTGTAGTTGACTCACTCACTTTCATCCTTGTATTTGCTAGTTGTCTCCTCAAGTGAGCTTTCCTAGCAGGATTTGTGCTCTGAAAAAGATTCTCAAGCTTTAACCAAGCTTGTCTTGAACTTCTGCAAGATCTGATCTGTGGTAGAATATGCTTTTTAACACTCATTGCTATGAATGAAAGTGCTAAAGCATCTCTAGCATCCCATCTTGCCTGATCTTTAGAAGGAGGAACTGTAGGTAAAGACCTACCTGTGACTCTCGATGTTCAAGAGGTTACCTCTTCTCAGTTGGTTCTGTAATAGTAATTCTAGTACCTCTTGGAGCTGTTGTGGCTCCTTCTTCGCCTTCTCGTCTGGATCTTATTAAGGATCCATTGACGATACTTCATAAATCCTTTGTCACTAAAATATTCCTCATCATGAAACTCCACATGGGATAATTAGAAGATCCATCCAACTTGTCTTCAATCCCAATTCTAATCTTAACTAAGTGTGTATGTAAATTATGCTCTGGTACCAAGTGTTAGAATTTGGGGCCCCAGGATCGTTCCAAACTAAAACCTTTTGAGCATAAACACTTAATTAATTAAGATGATAAGTGAGAGATAGAAAGAAAGAGATCTTGAGACAAGGATAAAGAACGTAAGCTGGATGCTTACTCACTAAAAATTAGATGTCCAAATTACAACATGGGAGTACTACTCAACCATATAAAGTGGTGCACTCAGTAATGGAAGAATATCCAAGAAGATGATGATACAAAATTTAGATTATGTTAAAATAATCTAAGTGTGTGTGAAGTGAACGAGCAATGAATCTAACCTTATTCTCACAAAATAGTGTAGCAAAATTGTAAATCAATCAACTATTTTGAGATTTGGGTAGAGAAACCCTAAAGACAAAATATAAGGTTAACTCACAAAAGATAGTTACCACAACCTGGCAGAAGACTTCTTGCTCCAAGAGAGTAGCTTTTCATTCACCAAAACATCACCTCCAAAGCTTCAGAACACCAAGAGCTGGCTTGTGATCTTTGAGTGATCACCTCCTCCAAGTGTGTGAGACTCCTCCTTGATCTCCTTGAGAGGATTGATTGATGAGTGATGTCTCAACAATGAGAATATGCTTCTTTATATAGCTTTGAGTACTCAAATAAAAAGCAATAAAACAAAAGCCAAGCCATGAAACTACAAAATTGATGCCAAACTTAGCAATTGTAAAGCGCAAAATGTCAATTCTTTGTGACCTTTAAAAAGCTCTGAGACTTTGTTTTGAAAGCTCTCTTCACCTCTACACGATGTTGATCATAGGACTTGAACCCGGGTTGCCACTTTGAGAATTGTTCTAGCCACACTACCCAATAACTTTCTTGTGTTCACATCTTGTGAAAAGACTGCTACATACGATGTTGCGACCATATACAAATTGAATAAAGAATGGTATAAGTTTTTGAACTATTGAACCATTGTTGGACATTGATTCCAACAGATAAATAGATAGATAGATAGATAGATAGATAGATAGATAGATAGATAGATAGATAGATAGATAGATAGATAGATAGATAGATGGATGGATGGATAGATAGATAGATAGATCGATAGATAGATAGATAGATAGATAGATAGATAGATAGATAGAAATAAAGAAAGAAAGATAGAGAGACAGATAGATAGATAGATAGACACATAGGCAGATAGATAGATAGATAGATAGATAGATAGATAGATAGATAGATAGATAGATAGATAGATAGATAGATAGATAGATAGATAGATAGATAGATAGATAGATAGATAGATAGATAGATAGATAGATAGATAGATAGATAGATAGATAGATAGATAGATAGATAGATAGATAGATAGATAGATAGATAGATAGATAGATAGATAGATAGATAGAAAGATAGATAGATACATAGATATATAGATAGAGAGATAGATAGATAAATAGATAGATAGATAGATAGATAGATAGATAGATAGATAGATAGATAGATAGATAGATAGATAGATAGATAGATAGATAGATAGATAGATAGATAGATAGATAGATAGATAGATAGATAGATAGATAGATAGATAGATAGATTGAGAGATAGATAGATAGATAGATAGATAGACAGATAGACAGATAGACAGACAGATAGATAGATAGATAGATAGATAGATAGATAGATAGATAGATAGATAGATAGATAGATAGATAGATAGATAGATAGATAGATAGATAGATAGATAGATAGATAGATAGATAGATAGATAGATAGATAGATAGATAGATAGATAGATAGATAGATAGATAGACAGATAGACATACAGACAGACAGACAGACAGACAGACAGACAGATAGATAGATAGATAGATAGATAGATAGATAGATAGATAGATAGATAGATAGATAGATAGATAGATAGATAGATAGATAGATAGATAGATAGATAGATGGATGGATGGATGGATGGATGGATGGATGGATGGATGGATGGATGGATGGATGGATGGATGGATGGATGGATGGATGGATGGATGGATGGTGTTGGTGGATTCTTAGACAAGAAGGAGTTTGAGGGTTTGTAGGAGAAAAGGGGAAGAAATAAGAAGAGAAAATACACCTGGAAGCTTCTGCCGATTGATTACAGTAAGACAATTACAAGGTTTGAAGTACAAGACAAGCCAATACCTCTGTGCACAATCCCACAGAGTGCCCAATCACAAAATACCAAATATCCCAAAGTCTTCTTGCTGCCGGCTCCTCTGCACCAGACCTCCACCTGCTTCAAGCTTATCCTTGTGCACACCTTGCACCAAGCTTCCACAAAGGGGGAGGAGTGAATACCTTCTGTCGGCACGCACCCACTGCAATGGGACCTTGAGATACTTGGGGAACTAGCTTAGCACTCTCTGCACAATCCCTTAGGCACTCCCTATGCACTTCTTCACTTCTCTGCGTCGTCGCACTGGTGACTCTTGCACTTCTCTCTCTTTCTTCCTTAGACTATGCTCTCTTGCTTACTCTAACCTTGGTCCAAGAATGGCCCTTGCCTTCATGTGAGTGTGTCGATCACGTACGCTCCTAACTGCAATGGTATCTTGGTCCTCACTTTGATGTCCCAAGATTGTCCTCCCAAGTGCCAGCCAACCACTCACTGTTTTGTCCTGTAGTGACTTTAGTCTAAAACCAAAAATTTTAATGGGGGGCCATACTTTCACCTGTGCGTACACTTTGCCGCTTCACATACCTTCATGTTTCCTTTTAAGTCTTCACTTTTGCACATAAGAGGGGGTTCACCTGAACCTTCCAAAACACTTTAAAACACACTTTGAACCTTAGGGAAATTAGAGAAAATACCTCTGCAACCTGCAACCCATTTTCTCCAATTTACCCTTTGTGGACAATTCATTGTGCACTACCTGTGCACTTTGACACCTGCACTTACGCACTTTGACTTTGCACCTGCTGACTTTGACCTTGACATTTGTTGACTTTGACCAGTTGACTTTGACCAGTTGACTTTGACCAGTTGACTTTGACTGCAGTTGACGTTGACCAACATGACTTTTATGGGCTCAACAGCTGCCCACCACCTAATGTGCTCTCCGTCCCGGAGAGCTACAACCAAAACTTTGAACATAGAGGCCACCATGAGAATATAGCTGCAACAACTTGAAGAGAATATCTTAGAACATCCACCAGAACAAGCACCAGAAAAGAACAAGAAGTGGGATTTTGTTATGGAAAAGCAAAAGAGGGGCAATGGGAGGTTAGAATGGAATGGGAAGGGAGGGCTGAGGGTATGAAGATGGATGGGGCCGGGAGGGTGAAGGATGTGGCTGGGCAGATTGGTAAAGGGAGGGGTTGGAAGTAGGAATCCGGGCCTGGGGGGGGCTAAAATGATCAAACTGGAGGGCTACAGAGGGTATAGATGGAATATTATTAAACATAAGGAAAGATGAGGTGAGAATAGACCATGTGGACAATGTGGGTAAATAAAAACATGTGATAAATGTGTTCAAATAGTGAGGGTTTTGACCAAAACTCAGAGAAAATGTGGGAATTTGGAAAAATAAAGCCAAAAACTGAGTCCAGAGGTGCCAAAAAACATGAAAATGACTCCCTTTTTGTAGAAAACGGCCAACCGAGGTACAATCCAGAGCCAAAAGCTTTTAGCCATGAAAATGAAAAAAATAAAATAACAAAAATAATAATAAAAATAAATAAATAAAAAAATGGTTTTTTTTAATGAACGCCCACTAAAAATATCAATAAAATAAATAAATAAATAAAAATAAAAATAAAATAAAATAATTTAAAAAAATAAGAAAATTAATAAAATAATTTTTTGTCGTTGTTTTTTTTTTTGAATACCAAAATAAACAAAATGAAATAAATAAATAAAAAAACAAAAAGAAAAAAATTGAAAAAACGAAAATGGGGGGGGGGGGGGGGGGCTGTCAGAACGGGGGGGGGGGGGGGGGGGGGGCGGGGGATTTTGGTCGGTGGGGGTTGGGGGGGGGGGGGGGGGGGGAGGGGGTTTTTGGCTCGGTGGAGTTTTTTTTTTTTTTTTTTTTGGGCAAAAAAAACGCCGGGGTTTTTTTTTTTTTTTTTTTTTGGTCGGTGGGGGGCTTATATATATATATATATATATATATATATATATATATATATATATATATATATATATATATATATATATATATATATATATATATATATATATATATATATATATATATATATATATATATATATATATATATATATATATATATATATATATATATATATATATATATATATATATATATATATATATATATATTTTAATGAAAAAACTGAAAAAATACATAAAAAATCCAAAAAAATGGTAAAAAATTCTAAAAAAATCTGCAAAAATTCAAAAAAAAAAACCCCTACTGGTTGAGGCCACTTTTCTCACTCAAACCCACAGAGAGCTTACTTTATTCCTCCCATTTGGCAAGAAAAAGACATTGGAAAGGGATAAAAATTGCTAGAAAAATACTAAAAATGCTAGAAAATTTTCCAAAATTATCCAAAAGTTTTACTTTTGCAGAGATTGTGAAATTCCTTCTAGGTGGCTCAAAAACCCTAGTATCGAGAATGAAAATGATAAAGAAAACTACTAAAACTGCGCAAAGTTTGATGAGAAAGCTATGTACAACCTGGACAGATTTGGCAGTTCCAGGTGATCCATACTTCAAGTGTGTTGATGATAGGCCTTGAGCCTTGATATGTTGACGAGTGGCAAGGCCTCTCCTTTCAGCGTCTCTAACTCCACAGCACCCCAATTCAGCATTGTTTTGACTCTATAAGGTCCTTCCCAATGTGGAAGCCATTTTCCTCTGAGTTGTGTATTAAGATGAGGTCTATGGAGAAGAACTAACATGCCTGTTCCAATGTTATTGTTCCACAGATGGCGATCGTGTGCCTCCTTCCTCTTTATCTGAGTCTCTACCAATTGTTTCGTTGCTAGTAGACGAATCTCCTCCACTTTATGTAGTGCTCCGAGCCTGTGAGAGACCTCACAATCCTTCCTGCCCTGCATGAACGCAATCTTAGGTGAACCATGTAAAAATTCAAATGGCTCAATGGGCGATATGCCATAAACTAGCTGGAATGGAGAATATCCTGTGGCCTCTTTGTAGGCTAACCTGTATGCCCACAGTGTACCTTGATAAGCAATGCCCCATGAAGTGGGCTGCAACATACACTCCTTTCTTAACATTGAGATTAAAACTTTATTTGTCGACTCAGCCTGTCCATTGGCTCTTGGATAGTAAGCACAAGAAGTACTATGTAGAATTCTATACCTGTTAAAAATTTCCTGCAGGACCTTATTGACAAAATGTGTACCTTGATCTGTACAAATTTCAAATGGGCATCCAAACCTGCAAATGATGCTACTATAAATGAAATCGGCAACAGTTTGGGCATTGCAATCGGGGGAGGCAATAGCTTCAGCCCACTTTGTTGCATAATCTGTAGCTATCAAGAGATATTTTTCTCTTTTTGGAAAAGCGGGAGGGTAGATGGGCCCTACAAAATCTAGCCCCCACTTCTCAAATGGTTGCCAGGAAGTGGAAACAACCAAGGGGTTATGTCTCTGCTTTGTTGGCTTAGGTCCACACCTCTGGCAAATGTCACATGCCTTTCCCCAGTCATCTGCATCCCTAAATAGGGTGGCCACCATAGACAAGCATCCAGTATCCTCTGACTCATAATATGTCCTGGAAGGTGCCCACCACCTGTTCCTTCATGTGCAGAGTGAAGGACTTCCCTCACTTCTTCTTCTTCCAAACACTTCCTGAACCGGTCATCCTTGCCCTTTCGATACAATTTATCTTCAATGAAGGTATATGGTCTACTCTTGATTAGCAGTCTCTTCTTTTGTACAGCACTAGCCTTTTCTGGATACAACCCAGTTTTAATGAAATTTTTGATGTCGTAATACCAACCTTGAGCTTGTACAGCAAACAGATGAGCATCTGGAAAGTCATCATTGATTCCACTAGTTTGATTCATCGTATTTATTCTGGATAGGTGATCCGCCATAACATTTTCTTTACTTGGTTTATGTACTACAGAAAAATCAAACTCTTGGAACAACAATAACCACCTCCATATTCTACCAGTGGCTTGTGGTTTGTTGAGTAGGTATTTTAGTGGTTGGTGATCTGTTATAATAATAAATTTTACCCCCAGTAAGTAATGACGGAATTTTTGGACAGCAAAGACCATTGCTAGGGCTTCCCTTTCTGTAGTACTGTAATTCCTTTCAGCCTTAGTCAAGATTCTACTGGCATATTGAATTGGCCTGTCCACTTTAAATTCTTCACTAGGTTGGGTCAAAACTGCCCCCATTGCATAGGCACTGGCATCGACATGTATATGAAAGATTTTTGACCACTCAGGTGTGACCAAAATAGGAGCAGACACTAACCTTGATCGTAATGTTTGATATGCTTTTTCCTCCTCTTCTTCCCATTTAAAAGGTACTTCCTTACCTGTAAGTCTAGCCAGAGGTCTGGCTATCTCTGCATACATTTTTATAAACCTTCTATGGTATCCAGTATGCCCTAAGAAACTCTGAATCTCTTTAGGGGATTTAGGTTTAGGCAACTTTGATATAGAAATGATTTTGTCAGGATCTGGGGCCATACCTTTAGCCGACAACACATGTCCTAAGAGGGTTCCTTCTGTCACAAGGAAGTGACATTTGTTTGGATTGAGCTTTAACTTAGTCTCCCTGCATCTTTTGAAAACATTCTGCAGTTGCCTCAAGTGGTGGTCCAAACAATCTAGAGGAGTTTCCTTGTGAGATCCTGAAAACGAAGAGAAGTCATCCATGAAGATTCTAAGTGATTCCAGCAATAGGGGGCCAAAAATGAGATTGACCGTTCTGTTAAAGGTGGCTGGAGCATTTCTGAGCCCAAATGGTATTTTTACATACACATATGTTCCCCAAGGAGTGATAAAAGCAGTCTTTTCACGATCCTCTGGATGTATTGATATTTGGTTATAGCCACTGAATCCATCCATAAAGCTATATAATGCATGCCCAACCACTTCTTCAATGACGTGTTCTGCAAAAGGCATAGGGAAACCATCTGGAATGGTCACCTTGTTGAGTGCTCTAAAGTCAACACAAATTCTGATTTTATTAGTATTCTTCTTTGGTACTATAACCATAGGTGAGAGCCACTCTGAGTGTTCAACAGGAATGATGATTCCTGCATCCTCCATCTTTTGGATTTCCACATAGATAGCTTCAGCATATTTTGGATTAAGTCTATAACTCTTTCCTCTTATGGGTTTGGCTCCATCAACCAGAGGGATTCTGTGCTCTCCATAAGTTGCAGGCACTCCTTCTAAGTCTTTATAATGCCAAGCAAAGACATCTATATACTGGGTCAAGAATGATTTTACCTTTTCAAGGATCCCTGGGTGGCTCCACAACCAAGTGGCCATCAAAACTGGCTGATTAGTGTCTTGAGTGCCTGATTGTATTTCTTGGACAGGATTTCTCGCTACCATATTATCTTCGTGTGCATCTGCTTCCTTGTCTTCTTCTACTAGCTTTTCGTGCATTGCTTCATAAGCAGGTGTATTTTGGATTTCAATGTGTTCCTCCTTGTCCTGCATCCATCCTGCAGGGATTTCTTGAATTGGGAAAGAACATTCTTCACTAGAACTTTTTACCTTGCTTTTAGCTTTAGAAACTTCTTTATTTGTGGTTGTCATATCCTCCTCCAAGTTGTATTTGAAGGGTGTCTTCCTGCCCCTTCTGTGGTCTGTGATGGGCTCTCCCAATCCATCAACCTGGACTTTTCCCTTATCTTCATCATAACCTCCAGTCGTGCAAGAATTATTAAGAAAAATTCCAAAACAAGAGGAAGAGTTGCCTGCTTGGAGCCAATTTAGAATATCCTCTTCTTCCTCGAAATCTATTTGGGGTTGATCCTCCGATTCTGTTTCCATGCAAATGCCAACTGTTTGCATCATGCTAGTGTTTCCTTGATTATCTGGGCCCTCTTCTAAATAAATGTGTGTTAGCTCTTGCCCTTTCTTTTGTACCCACATAGTGTCCTTGCCCCAATCATGAATGACACTTGCATGCCTCAGCCATGGTCGTCCAATTAAGAGAGGAAATCCTCCTTCAACCTGGGGCAATCTTAAAACCACAAAATCCAGAATGAATAGATTACCTTGTACTTCAAGTGGAACTTTTGGGATCACTCCCAAGGGCCTTACTTTGCTCTGATCTGCCAAAGTAACAGTGAAATTTGCAGGCCTTGAAGGATGGAGTCCAATCTTTTTCATTGTGTGTTCAGGCATCAAGTTAATGCCGGAACCACCATCCACAATAACTTCTTGAAATTCATGACCTTTGATAGATACTGTCAGCCGAGGACTTTTATAATGTGTAAGGGGTGCTTCCCCTACAAGTTTTCCCTTATGTAAAACAGTGGCCTTTGCCACCAAACTTGTGGTAGAAGCCTCATCAATTATATGCAATAACTCTGATCTGAATTTCCCATCCATCTTTATCAATTCAAAAATACTAACCTCCTTCTTCATGGACTTGAGTAGTTTTGAAGCCTCTGATTCCTTGAGAGCTTGGACTCCAGTTGACTTATCAAGCTCCTCATGAGCCCTGTTGAAGGCATGCCCAATGGCATCACTGGTGCATATTTGATCTCCTTTTTGACTTGTATCTGCACCTGTGGTGACTTTATTTTCAGATGTTTCTCTATTTTGATTCCCTTCCTTAATCTTTGATTCTTGTCCTATGTCAACTTTAGCCTTCCCCTTGCTTCTTGTCTGCACAGTCAAAGATGTTATTTCTTCTAATTGCACCACCCTGGTAGATGGAGATGGTTCGTTGATTGGATCACACACTTCTTCGTTGTGCACAGAAATCATTTGAATGTGGGGTGCGGAGGAAGAGGCTTGATTCTTAGGACAACAATTTGTATAATGGTCTCTTGCATCAGGGCAGTTCCTGCAGGGAGGGGCATTTTCTGGTAGGGTGCACCTACTTTGATAATGCCCACATTCTCCACATCTGAAACAAATGATTGGCCTCCTAGGCCCATTTCCAAAGTTATTCCTCTATCTAGGATTATAGTTGTTACCTTGATTTGGTGCAGCAGCCATCACATTTGCTGGTGTTGGAGATCCTCCTTGTGTACAGTATGTCGTTGCAGGCATTCGTCTTGATTGGCATTCATGGGCCTCATGGCCAACCTTCCTGCATAATTGACAAGTCACATTTAACAGAGGACATTCACTTACTATGTGACCTTGCTTGCTGCACATGGAACACCAAAGTCCACTCTTGATGCCACCTCCTTTGAGCTCCTGCAACTCCTATCGCAGCTGAGCCAATTCCTCTGCCTGGGCCTCCTCCTCCTTTTGGAGCTTTAGTGCTTCAATCTCTCTTCTCAACTGAGCAACAACATTCTCTTCCTC
>CM035415.1:155308351-155354931 GCA_020310875.1 Ceratopteris richardii
TAAGAATCACTGTTATAAAGATGTTGATTTGGAAAAATTTGAAGGGCCTATCTGCCAGATTTGCATCGACTGCTTTGTCTACTCAATCCTTCACCTCGCTCTGACTCTCTCCGCTTGCTTCCTTGTCTAGTCAGTCCTTGGGTGCCCATACTGCTCTCAACACCCCCCCCTCTCTCGCGTCTGTCGTCCGTGACAGACCCTTGTTGCTGGGAGTGTTGGATGTAATATTCCACAACCTGAGTGGCAAGCTGATGTTCTTGTATGCGTAGTCCTCTGGCCAAGTCTGTCATCATACGATCCCAATCAATTGGTCCTGGAATGTCCGGATGTGGCAGACGTAACTGATCTGCATGGATCGCTTGTTCTACTGCGAATAGATGTAGCAAATGTGTGGGTCTGGGAATGAAAATTTCTGAATGATATTCCCAGAATCCCATAGAGAACATTTCCTCAAATGTCTGCTTGAAGCATGCGGGTAAGTACTTTATTCGTGCATGCCAGGCAAAGATTATAGTAACCGAGGGAGTCTGGCTCATGTCGTAGACTAAATCCTTGTTACCTTGAGAGAACCCAGGGGCAGAGATGTATGGAGCTTGTACATTCCGAAAGGTTTTGAAGACAATGGTCATGAGCTCAAATATCTTCATACACATTTTCGCTGCTATGTCGGGTACATTATTTAGACGTGTAGACCAGTGCCAAATTGTTGATATCATGTAGGCTACGGTTGGGGTCCCTCGAGGTGGAGCAAAATATGGATAGTTAACCCAAGCCGAGCATTCTTTATTGTTGTGTACCTTGATCGCAAATGCTTGCCAAGATCTGCGACGTACCATTGGGCAATAGCATGGATTATACTTGATATACAGTGGCATGGTTGCCCAGGTGCTCATCATCTCAGGGTAATCGGTTAGTAGACGTGCACGCCAATTAGGCTGGAAAATTGAGCCCGCACGCGCATCTGTCGGTAAGTCCTCTAGCTCAAATTGAGTGGCAAATGTGGGCTCCTTCCCTGTATGTCTTTTAACTTCTGCATTATAATCATGTAGCAAGACAAAATAAGGCATGTATTGCGACTCTGATGTTGTGATTAACCGTTGGTGGGATAGGTTCTGAAAGTAAGAAGACCGAAGGACAGTTTCTTCCAGATTTGTGAGAGATTGCATTTGCACAGCAACGCGATCATCATGTGTCTTACCCACTTTCTCGACCCTTTTGACCCAATCTGGAACTTGAATTTCTAAAGTGTCCTGTCCTACCTCTGTAGTCCAACCACCGGGTGTTGGCATTGGCTCATACGGCTCTTCATAGCTGTCATCGACGGGGATTTCCACTACTGTTTCAGGTTCTGGTTCTTCAGTGGGCGAGGGTGGCCTTTCATATGGTAAGAGGCGTGCTTGGAGTTCTGCCACCTGTTTTCGGACGGTCTCTACTTCTTCTGTAGAGTGTTGCAAGATTACCGGCTCCTGTTGAGCTGTGGGGGCACTAGCTATCTGTTTCTTTAGGTCTGCACATTCAGTCTCTAACTTTTCATATGACTCCAAGAAATTTGCATGCTCCTCAAGTAAGATGTGAATGTCCTCTGATGGGACTACTCTATACTTGGTAGGGCTAATGGTTGCTCCTACAGTTCCTTCCATAGCCGCTTCAAAGTTGTCTTGGTTTTGTTGTTGAAGCCTCTTGTTCTCTTCTAGTGCTGCTACCATATGCTTCCTTAATAGCCCAAGGTTGCGTCTGAGTGTAGCATTAGATATCATTTGCGCTTGGAGCACTGTTTCTAGTTCCTTGACTGCTTGATCATCTACTGTTGATGTCTTTGATTCCAATTCGGAGTGAGCCTGCTGTAAGGTGGTATGCTCGGTTAGGAGCGTTTGGTAATCAGCTTCAAGAGTGGTGACTCTAGCTTGCAGACGTTGAGATTCTGCCTGGAGGGCAGCAGTGCGTTCTTCCAATTGATGGTATTCTTGTTGTGGTTGATGTGCACACTGAAGTAATGTATTGAACGTGCTATTTGCATTATGAGATGCAAGGGGAAAAGTTTGGAATGCAGGGGAGGTGGGATTGGGGAGGGAGGTAGTGAATGCTGTGTGTGCCAATGATGTGGTGAGTGGTGAGGTGGGGGGTAAGGGAGGGGGAGATGGTGGAATCGTGGGGAGAGGTGCTGTGGTGGGTGAAATGTCCATTGGGTCAGACAGAGTGGTGTGTACAGGGGCTACCATGTAGGTGGGTATGGTAGGTGAAGTGAGTGTGGTGTTCGTGTAAATTGATGTCGTTGCAAACAACGGGGAAATGTGCCTCAGAAACATTGGAGAGCGGATGAACTGCTCCACAAAGGACGGGTATTGGGGTGGTGAGGTCAGGTTGAAAGAGGTGTAGGGGCCAGATGGGAAGTGAGGGTCATGGAATGGAGGTACCCGTATTGGGGAATAGGCTGGGAAACACAGGGTGCCTTCGGTGGGTGCCGGGTTTCCAACCACACTTGGAATTATGGGATGGCCAATTATGGGTTCGGAGGGTAGAAGGGTTGAAGTGTACAAGGGATTGGTGACGAAAGAGAAGAGGGTGTCTTGTGAGGTGGGTTCTCGAAAGGAAAATGATGTGACTGAGGGTGGGTTATAAGTGAAGGTAGAGGTGATGTCTGGCATTTCTTCCACGGTGGGAGGTGGTGGTGGGGGTGGAGAAGGTGGTGATGGGGGATGCTGGGGTGAGATGGGTAATGTCTGAACAAAGGTTTCGGCAGAGAGGTCAATGGTGGTGGTGGGGGTAGTTGTGGCTTCAATGGTTACCTCTTGTTCTGTGACGGGCATCCTGATAGTCTTACGTGCTCGTGGTAATGTGTCGACTCTACGTTTGTCATACCTCACGGACTGACGGACTGCAGTGTGGACAGCCTCCGGAACTCCTAAAGACTCTGACACTAATTTGAGGGTGTCAATGAAATGTTGATCCACCCCATCATCTGATAGCATTTCTTGCATCAAAGCTTGACCTGACACAAGAGAGAGTTGATGCCTTTCTTGCACTGCTTTGATTGTGTCGTATAACCTTTGTAGTTGAGCTGTATATGCAAGTGCACCTACAATTTCTGGCACTTCTTGTTGCTCATCATGATGCTCTTGATCATCATCCTCCTCATCTTCCTCCTGTTCTTCATCTTCATCATCCTCTTGATCCACTTCAACTGTGGTGATAGGTACTTGGGAGGTTGTTGCCTGCGTTTGCGCATTCTCCACTTGTTGTGCTTCTTCTGCCTCCAGCTCTACATCTTGTAATAATTGTTCGAAATCTTCATTCGTGAGTTCTTCCAAAGGTGCACCACTGGGAAATTCAAGATCGGTTGGGATGGGAGGGAATATCAAGGTAGAGCCGTCGGTGCTGCGTCTTGGAAGTTGGAGTGTGAATGGTCGGACTCTTCGGGGTGGAGGGGTGACGTCTGGTGTTAGGGTGGCTCCACGTGGTTGAGCACAAAGGACTTGGACAGTACCTCTCATCTTCTTAGAAGGGGGTCCAGTGGATGTCCTACCTCTAAACTGCTCTACACGATTCCACATTAGGGCCCGTTGAATAGGGATGTCATAAGCCAAACACCTATAAATGATTCTCGTCAGAGCACAACAACCATATAAAACCTGTTTCCGCGGCCATCGTTTGTGAGCTAGGTGTATCTGATCAATTATCCAGTGGGGTAAGTTGATGGTGAGGCTCTGTGTCTCTGCCAGATACAAACTAAACCAAATCTTTTTGGGCGGCATGGTGAATCTATCTTGGGCAGGAAAAGCAAAGTGTTGCATGCACATGCGAAGGTGTATTGCAACATTAGGTGTCATGGACACCATGTCCTTGAGTTTGGTGAGGCTTCGATTCTTCATGTAATCAGGCACTAGGGTCTCCTTCTCTGTAGGAATATGCATTCCGCACATATCTAGGGCCTCTCTCACCAAGTTGTTTGATAGCCTTGTTAGACGACCGCCGCAGTGGGACAGACGTAATGATCGCCTGATATACCGGAATTATCAAAATCCGTGCAAAAAAGTTGGTACGCGCATCTTGAAAAAAGATATATAAAGCAATGTAAAGAGAATGGCGAGAGAGACGTTTGTGTATATGGTTTTAGAGAGAGAGAGAGAGGGATGCCCTTTCTGAGATTGTCAGAGTTTACTTACACTATGGTGAAGCTCTGAGTATTGTTCGTGTTGATTTCTGTTCTGTCTGTGTCGCCTGCTCATACTGAAGTTCATCGTAGTGAATGTTAAATGTTAGGTTATGTGGTTGAGTACTATTTTCGTATCGTAAGATTGTGTGCTTTTCGACCGTTGAAGTACCCTGAGTTAGTATAAGTGAATGTAGTACTGCATAAGTTGATTCGATACAGATTATTGCTTTTGGTAAATGTAACTTTTAATTGAATGTCTCGGGAAGTATTGTGGTGAGTGAATCTGTCTGATTCACTCTGTTGATATATTATATGTTCATGAATCTGTAGAAGGGACAATTGTTCTGTTCTTCGAGTAAATTGATCTGGAGAATTTCGGACGTAGGAATCTAAGAACCAAGTATTGATGTTGATTAGTAACTGAGCTAGACGAGTAGTCACGCTTGATGTTGTAATGAAGATTTGGGAAAATAGTACAGGGCCTCTGTTTAACAGACCCCTACCACTCCCAAGAACCCACGACGATCTGGTAATGTCTTACGGTAATGATAATTAGAGTTAACCATAGTTTACGGTGAAGCTCTGTATTACGTTAATCTTTATTCAATAACGACTTGTGTTTGTCAGTAACACAGCATCGCTAGTTCAACACTTTAACAGCCTGAACCTCTTAAGCTCATTCCCCTTTGTCAGAGATGGAATCACAAATGAGCTTGCACCTTTTGGGTTCTTGTTTGGAGTCAAGGTGTTGATGAGATAGTAGCATCGCATGAAGTCAGGCTTTGGGAGCCGTGCATTGAAATATGCATTCAATCCTGCCTTCTCCCATACCGAACGTAGACCTTCTGCATTTTGTAACTTCTTGAATTCTCTTGTAAAGAAATGGTATTTGCCTTGCTTCCCATTAAAGTCCAAATCTGATTCCCATAGGTATGTTCCCTCTCCCAAGGGTCCTGCCACTTCACTAAACTAGTGGGAAGTTTTTCCTACGGGCATGGTATGGCCACTGGGAGGGTCCGCTATAGGTATGATTTTGATGGCCTGCAATTCTTCTGGTCTTTCGTTTGTTTGAGGCAGAACGGGTAATCTGTCTAAGTCCACCACTTGCTGGCTCGTTTCTGTTTGAGAGCTAGTTCCTGCTGCCTCAGCCATGTTGAAAACTTCGCAGCTGGTTCTATGAGAATATATGAATAAATGTTAACATTGCAATGGACACAAAAATGACACTGTGTCCCCTGTTACAACATTAACATGAGGTTCGGGAGAGGTTAGGGGGTTAGTAAGTGCTCGGTGCTTGTTTGTGTAGTTAGGAATTGGGTAGACCTAAGAGCTAAGCGGAATGATGTGGTGTGAGAGTGAAGTAGTTAGTAGGTGGACATGGATTTACAATTGGGGTCCGGGGGTTTATTACAAGTTTTAGGTTGCCAAATGCAATGGATAGGTTTTGATTTTGACTTTGTGGAGGCTCTGGAGAGTGTGATAGGGTATTTACTTGAAAAATGGGGCTTTTTAGGGACCCATTTACAAGTGATTCTACTTGTGCTCATGGAAGAATACGTGTTAGTGCGTGATGTGTAAGACTGGGCCTCAGATGTTCGCGTGAGTGAAACATGTTGTACAGGGTTTGGCCTTGGTGTAGTTATTTGAGCCCGCAAGCAAGCCTTAGGCACCCAGATTTGTCGTGATTGTGGGCTGGCCTTCATTGACTTCTTGGGTACCCAAATAGACTTTACTTTTGCAGAAGAATTTATAGAGGACTTCTTATTAGTGTCGTGTTGTTGATTACTAATAAGAGGTTTAGGCCGTGGTGTTGGCCTGGTCGGAACAGGGTGTTTGCCTTTTCGCCTCCATACTTGTTTTATTGGCTGAAACAATCTGCTTTGCTCCTTTTTTTGGCCTCCAGTATAGGTAGTGTTCTGCTTCTTCTGTATTTGATCTGCCGTTGGCTGCTACATCCTTCTGGCCTTTGGGAAAGAAGGGAGTACCGTCTTATTCTTGACTCCGTTGTTGAGACAATCCTCTTTCTGCATAATACATTTTTGGACAAGAATAGCATTGTCAACTTCATGTGCACCCCTGGAAGGACCAGGAGTTCGTGCCTTACCTAGTTCCTTGAGTGCCTCATTTTCCAATTCAACTGTAATTCGACTATGATTTACCCATACCTGAAGAAGTCCACTTCTTAGGTTTAGGTTGACCGCATGATCATAGATCTAGTCCTGACCCAAGACAAGAGGCTCGGTGAGATCCTCATCTTGACACACTAGTACTTTGACTGTCATTACTTCGTCTTGAATGTAGATGGGAAGTTCCACCTCGCCCATGCAAGGGGTTTCCACACCTCCCAATCCTATGAGATATGCTTCAATAGGATTGACAGTTAATTTCAACTCTTGACAGTAAGACAATTTAACAGCACTAGTGGCTGCACCTGAGTCAATCAAGGCTCTTACAGTCCTTGCACCCTTTCCTTGTCCTATATCTAAGGTTATAAAAGGACGTCGATCAATTATCCTATGGGGGCTGATACCTGAAACTTCACACATAGCCATGTGATATCCTTGATCTGCATCGGCATCTGGCCTAGGTTGCTCTCTACCTTGTCTTCTTAATTTCATTCTCCGTATGCGCTCTAAAGCTTTTGCTTGATCTTCTTCTCAAATTTTCTTTTCTTCTTCTTTGCGTTTCTTAGCAATATTGAGTTGAATTAGCATCTCTTCTGTCAGAGGTTCCTGGTATAACTTGACTCTGCATCCGCTAATGTAGCTCAGGAGAACATCACCCTCTAAAGTGGCTAGTTGTACTGCTCCACTTGTGGAGATCCTATTTATGATCATAGGTCCGTAGCCTCTTTTCTCTAGTTTTCTCGCGTGTTGTTTCAAAGTGTAGACTAGTACTAGGTCGCCTGCCTTCAAACCTTTATCCTTAACGTGGGCATCAAAGTATGCCTTCTGTCATTTCTTAGCGGCATATATCCCTGCAGCCGCCCTCAGTCTTGTTTCTCCTAATCGTTCAAGGTCAAATAGTCTAGGGGAGAGTTCATGACCCGTCCATTCATGCTCTTGTGCTACTTTCGGTGTTGGTATTAAGAAGTCTAATGGTAGCACTGCATTTTGGCCAAACACCATCTGAAAGGGGGTGGCTTGGAGGACCATTTTGTAGGCGACTCGGTATGCCCAAACAGCATGGTGTAGCTGTTTGTCCCAATCAGAGCGTTTATTGTTCACTAATTTCGTCAACACATTGCACAGAATCTTGTTGGTGCTCTCAACCTGGCCATTTGCTTGAGGGTGATAGGGGGCAGACTTCTTATGAACTACCAAGAATTCTTGG
Source organism: Ceratopteris richardii (assembly GCA_020310875.1). NCBI lineage: Eukaryota > Viridiplantae > Streptophyta > Polypodiopsida > Polypodiales > Pteridaceae > Ceratopteris > Ceratopteris richardii. The sequence continues at coordinate 155,315,838 of CM035415.1, forward strand.
AGCAGCTTTTCAATCACTTCATTCAAGAAGTGAGTGCCCCTATCACTTACTAGCTCTATAGGTAGCCCGTATCTTGTGAATACATTCTCAAACAAGAATTTAGCAGTTGTCTGAGCATCATTCTTTGTCGTGGCTTTTACCTCTACCCACTTGGTTAGATAATCCGTGGCAACAATGATATATTCAGCATGGGAACCCTTAGCTGGGGGATTAATAGGACCTACGAAGTCTATTCCCCACTTAGAGAATGCACATCCACCATTTATAGGTTTCAGTGGCATCTCGTCTTTGCGTATAGGATACTGAGTTCGCTAACAGACATCACACCGTTTCACATAGGTATGTGCATCCATGTGAAGGGTCGGCCACCAGAAGCCCGCAAATAGTATTGCCTTGATCACCCGATCTGGTCCAAAGTGTCCTCCTGCTACACCTTGGTGAGCAGTTTCCAAGATCTTGAGATATTCACTTTCATGGACACATAGTCTCAGGTAACCATCCTTACCACGCTTGTAGAGATTATCACCAATGAGTGAGTACTCTAGGGCTTCTTGTTCTAGACTTCTTTTCCTAACCAGAGTCATGTCTGGAGGGAATGTTTTCGTCCTCAGGAAGGATACTAGTGGTTCACTCCAATCTGGCACTATGGACACTTGATAAAGAGTGGCATGTTCCACAGGTGGTTTAGTGCAGCAGATTGGGCATTCCTTGCACAACTTTTGGACATCAACTTCCATAGTCGGCCAATGCACTCCGAGTCTCCTTAGTGTCTGTAGGGTTTGTTGCTTTGAATAGTGTTGCTCTAATGCACCTACATGTGCTAATTGCAACCATTTAGCGTACTCATCCTCTTCCACACAACAAGCCAAGATCCCTTGATCTGTGTGCTTGTACATACTTCCAGCCATGATGTGGTACTTCTGGGCTTTTACTACCTCCCTATCCTGTGTGGCTATTACTGGGTGGTTAGGCCCATATGTCAATACTGGCACTAATGGTTTAGCCCACTGCGGCACCACTTCCAAATTAAACAAGTAAGCATCAGGAAGGTCATCTGACACTCCTTGTTTAGATGTGAGCCTAGAGAGATGATCTGCTCTCAAATGAGTTTTCCCTTTCCTTACCAAAACCTTGAAATCATATTCCATTAGCAAGAGAAACCATCTTACTAATCTTCCTGTATTGCATGGCTTGTTTACCAGGTACAGTAGAGCTTGGTGATCTGTAAAAAATTTGAACTTATTTGCAAGCAAATAATGTCTAAACTTTTTAATTGCATATACCATGCCTAGTCCTTCTCTCTCCGTAGTGGTATAATTTCGTTCAGCTGCATTCAATTGTCTACTGGCATAGGCAATTGGGAGATCCATATTACCTTCACCAGTAGGTTGTGCGAGTACACATCCAATAGCATAATTGGAAGCATCCACATGAACATGGAAAGGCTTATTCCAATCTGGTGTGGTTAAGATTGGTGCTGAACATAATCGCCGTTTAAGCTCATTCAAGGAATTCTCACATTCATCAGTCCACTCAAAGTTAGTCAGAAGTCCATACATGGGCTTTGCAATGACAGCGTACATATGAATGAACCGTCGGTAGTAACCACAATGCCCCATGAAAGCTTGTACTTCCTTGACATTCCTTGGCCTAGGTAGCTCTACTATGGCTCTCACTTTCTCTTCATCCATGGATATGCCATTCTTTGACACTATGTGTCTTAGAATCTTGCCTTGCCTGACCATAAAGACGCACTTTTTTGGGTTCAGGCAGACTTGATATTCTCTACATTTGTCAAAGATTTGTCTGAGTTCGGGAATATGGGTGTGCCTAATGTTGGAATGAGCACAAAGATCATCAACATAGACTTCTAAGTTCTTCCTCAGGAACTCTTTAAATACATGGCACATCAGCCTCTGGAAGGTAGCTGGTGCGTTGGTAAACCCAAATGGCATTACTCTAAAGGCAAAAATGCCCCATTCAGTGGCAAAAGCCGTCTTATGCTGATCTTCAGGAGCTATGGCTACTTGATTGTAGCCTGAAAATCCATCAAGGAAGCTGTACACTTCCTTGCCTGCTACTCTTTCTAAGAGATGCTCTGTAATAGGAAGTGGATAGTTATCTCAAATTGTGGCTGCATTAACCTTCTTCAAGTTAATGCACACACGTAGCTTTCCGTTTTTCTTGGGCACCACTACAATGGGGGATACCCACTCAGTGTGCTCAATTTCATAGATAAATCTAGCTTCAACCAGCCTATCTATCTCTTCTTTGATCTTGGCAGCATAGTTATCATTGTATGTGTATGGCTTTTGCTTAGAGGGTTTGGCATCTGATGTCATGGGGATAGTGTGTGAGCATATGTTAGGGTCCACTCCTTTCAAATCCTTGTAACTCCAAGCGAATACATCTCTGTATTCTCTTAGCAAGGCTATTAGCTCTTGTTCTTCCTCTTCTGCCAGGTCATGGCCTATGTATGTGCATCTCTCCTCTCCTTCTTCCAGAGCTACCACAATTTTCTTGGTGGTTTCTTTGTTATCATAGGCCTCCCCTGATTGCGCCTCTCGTTTAGGCATTCTGATCATGACTCTCCTATCATCTATCTCATATTTCTTAAAATTTTCTGGGACCTCAAACAAAGATTATTCCTCTTCTGGTGTGACTGCTCTCTTCTTTCTTTTCTTTCCTTCTTGCTTAGGAGTTATATGTGTGGCTAGCCTTACATCATTTGTGAGCTCTCCATGCCTCTGGGGTTGAAATTCTACTTCATAGAAGTATTTTTCATCTGATGCAAAAGGTGGGTCCATAATGATTGACTCTAGATTGGAGTCACTTGCATCCTCAAATGCATTAGGGCTAGGTTCACACTCTTCTAACACTGCCTCTCCAAAGATTGGCTCTATGGAGAAAACTGAAATGTCATAGCCATCCTCATCACAGTGAGGTGTCCATTGTTCTTCATTGATGGCTACATCCATTGTTGCTAGGATTTCTGCCCAGCCATGTGGTTCAAATTCTTCATCAGGAAATACTACAGGTGCATAGGCTGGGTCTTGAATGGATCTATGTGTTTCTTTTGCACCTATCTCTCTGGCTTCTTCTCTCTTCTCTTCTTCTACTGCTACTTTGCACATCCATAAGTGGGTGTCTTCATGCATCCATGAGGATCCTGACCCTATGGAATGCACCGATTCTGTATCATCTTTGGCTCTATGGACAGAATTCCATTGGATAGGAGGGACATCTCTATGAGAGTAATCTTTGAGATTTACTTTGGTCGTAACACCTAAGTGTTGCAGGTACAAGGAATTGGTTCCCCAATCCTGTACCACTTGCAACTGTCGCATAAAGGGTCTTCCCAAAATCATCTCATAGGCATGATTTTTGCTAAAATCGCATATAGCAAATGTGTGCTCGAACTCAACACCACAGGTGGTGAGAGTTATTCCTTCTAATAGCCCTAGGGGTCTCTCTATGTGACCATCGGCCATTTGCAATTTCATCCTAGTGGGCCTGAGTGCTGGCTTGCCCCAGCGCTTCCATAGGGAAGTGGTAGCAATTGCAACTCCTGCACCTGAGTCTAGAATGGCCTTGGTGGTGTATCCTTGATGGGTGATAGGAAGATATGTGTTTCCCTCTTCACCCTCACTCATGTCTCCTATCTTGTCCAATGGTATTTCTGGCACTGTCCTCTGGGATCCTACCTGGGAACGAGGTTTTGCTATCTCTCGTACTTGTTTGGCTACATGTTTCCATAGCTCTGGCCGTACTTTGAGTAGCTCTTCTAAGGTGAGGTTGCACTGTACTTTAGTGTTTTTCACTACCTCTGTGTTCCTAGGTAAGACTGAGTCCTCATTTCGTACCATGACCGTGGGTGCTCTCATGCAAGTAGACTTAGCTTCCCATGGGCCTGTGAAGTGGGGCAATTCTTGTAAAGAATTAGACTCAAAGTCTAGTCTTTCCTGAGAGTGGGTGCTCTCCTGCTCCTCATAAATGGATGGGATGTCTGGTGGGAATTGGTCGTGTGCATCATCCACAAGTTCAATAGGAGGAGGGACTTCACTCTCTTTAGCCCATTTGTCTTCTTGAATCTCACGTAGGAATTCTGGTGTGAACCGATTCATAGAAGATGATGTTTCTGGCTCCGTAGAGTTAGGCACATAGGCTTCAGGCACATAGGCTTCCTGGGCAGGAATGCTTACTCTTTCACTTGCCTTGTCCTTATGTTGAGACGCGGGTTCCTTTTCTGATTGTGCAATTAGTCTCTCTATTCTTTCTAACAGTCCTTCAAAGTGCAGCTGCGTCTTAGCTGAACTAGAGATGTTAAATAGGCGACTGGCTTCAAACATGGTCTGAGCCAATTCCACCATCTTAGCACAAATTTTGGTTCGTTCTAGCTCTAGTTCTGCTCTAGGGTAACACTTTTCATGATCAGTTACGTTTGGCCCTTCTTGGATTCTGGCCTGATATGCTTTAAGCATCATATTTAGGTCCTCGGGAGTGGGATATGCTAGGACTGATCCTACTCTTGGGGGTGGTGGGTTTAGGTGAGGCGGGTTGGAAGGTGGCGGTTCGGATGGAGTTGGGAATGGTGGAGGTGGGGTAGTGTGAGAGGGAGTTTGAGATGTGAGTTCAGTTATCCTGGCCTTTGTTTCTCTGAGGCTTTCCTCGAGTTCACTCATCTTTTTTGCCCATTGCCTTTTCATTCTTTCACGACTATCTCTCCAAGCTCTTGTCCTTTTCTTTGTCATGCTCTCTGTTTCACTAACCTCTAGGCTCTTTTCCTGGCCTACCCCTTGGTTTTGCTGCAATGCTTGAGCTCTAGTGACTACCTGTACGGGTGCAGTGGAAGTGACACTTCCTGTGGAATCTACCACTAACCCAATAATGTTAATAGGAGTGATTTTTGGCGTATTATTAGGATTCTTAGGGCAGTCTCGTAAGAGATGCTCCTTTCCACACTCTTGGCAAAAGCCCTGGATCGTCACTGATTGGGTTTGGGTAGGTGCAGGCATGGGGCAATCACGAATGAGGTGATCTCCCTGACATCTGTAGCATGGTCCTCTAGGGAATGGGGTTCTTACTTGTCTAGGTTGAGGTCTAGGGTTGGGGTTTGCATACATGACATTTGTGTAATCTGACTCCCAACTAGGTTCATTTGGCTCTTCACTATAGTAGGACTCACCATGTTCAGGAGATTGCATGTAGTATGCCTGGGGGCTATCAACATGTGTAGAATCGAAACTATGGTCACTAGGGTCACTTTCTGATAGCAATGAGGTTACTGGCACTATGGCCCTATTCAGGTTTTCTTTTGCAGCTGCATACTTTACAGGGATTACATTAGTAGGAGCAGATGGTTGTTATGCTAGCATTGGCTGGGGTCTCAGTTGGACCTGATATTGCGGTTGGTAATTTTGCTAAGGCCTAGTATACTGTTGTGGTGGGTACTGACTCTGGTATCTGCCTTGTTGAGGGTATGGCTGAGGGTACATCTACCTAACGACTTGCTTATTGTAGGGGCAATCTTGCGCGGTGTGATTGGTGTACCTCCGTTCTATGGTGCAGTACTGGCTACTAGGATTTACTTGGGGTTGAGCCATAATGGGACATACATTCGCGAGGTGGTCGCCACCACAAGTATAGCATCTTTTCACTGGGGCAAACCTTGGGATTTGTTTGCTAGAGACACCTAGTTTTTGTGCCACTTTCTCAGCGAGTTCCTCAATTGATGTGGATTGCGTGGAAGAGAGGCTAGAGGCACTATCAGAATCTTTGTATATTTTGGAAAGCTCTAACTCCTCCCCTAGGTTATCCTTGATGTCAATAAACATGCGTACACACTCTTCTATGGTCTTAGGGTCCTTCAAGTACACATATGATCTCAACTTGGTACTTAGCAATCCATCCAAGAATAAAGCCACTTGCTTAGCTGGTGTGGGTAACTCAGGGACAGGGCATCTCTCCAAGTATTGTCTAAATCTTCTTCCAGCAAGTCTCACAGTCTCTTGAGGGGTTTGCTTGAAGCTGTGAATCAGCGAGGAAGTGTTATGTCTTATGCCACTTTTAGAGAATTCGATAATGAATGCCTCCAGAAGTTGTTCTATGCTCTTGAACTGCCTCTCGTTTAGTGGCTGAAACCATGTCAGGGTCGTGTTCCTAAGGGTTAGACCAAAGGCATTGTACTGCGTGAATAGATCCTCCACTTGTTCAGCTCTCAAGACTTGCCTGAACTCAGCCACATGATCGTAGGGATCTCGAGTGCCATCGAAGTAGTTTTTCATGGACTTAACTAGCTGAGTCGGTCTCAAAGTCCTTGTGTGCTCTCTAGGTCATGGTAAAGGGAACTCATCCGCATTTCTTTGATTCTTGGGAGCTCTAAGTACCTCAGGTTCTACTCTGTTTGTTTCTGTCCTCGTTCTTTCTCTGCCCCCTGGGTTGGCAAAGCTTACTTCTGGCCTATCTCTACTTCTGTCTCTTTGAGTTCCATGAGCTTGGGATGTTCCAACTCTAGGGTGACCATAGGACACATTCGATCTTGGTTGGTGAAAAATGAATTCACCCTTCCAAGTGTAAGCATGTCTATCATGTTCTGTAACCACAAAGACCCTCTCTGAAGCGTGATCTAGGTAGGTCACTCTGCCTGGGCTATCGGGATCTTTAAACTCATAGATCATGATTGTTCCTATATCATTTGATCGATCAGATTTATACCTCCAAAAGGCTTCATCAGTCTCTCGGTTCAGAAGCAGATCTATGCTCTTGTTATCCTGAGGAATCCACTCTGGTGTGATAATCCTAGTGAGAACCGATTTGCCTCGAGGGGTTCTAGGTTCTGTACCCATGTTTCCTTGCTCTAGGTCACCTAAGTCCGCTTCTAGGATCATATTTCCAAATTCGTCCGTCCTATCTGGGTGACTGGTGACTACGTATATGGTTCCTTCTTTGTCCAAGTATGCTCCGTTTTCAAACTTGACAGCTGGGTGCTCTAGTCCTATGGATTGGTCAGGGTTTTTAATCTGGACCACGGATCTTCCTAGACCGTCCTCATAGATGCTAGCACCTAATCGGTTGGTCCTAAGGTATTCGAGCTGCGTCTTGTACGGGCCTTCTACCCTGTGCAAGTATGGCACCCCTGAACTTCCCATAGGTCGGTCCATGCCTTGAGACATCTCTGATTCACTGGTCTCAGAGCTAGGGTAGTATGAGTGGTGGCTCAACTACTGGGCCCAAGACCTAGCAGTGTGGTTGACACTAGCCTCTGAAGACCTAAGACTTTGTCTATCTCTCCCTAGATGTCGCCCTGATCTAAGGTTCATAAGCCTAATTGAATAGCCCAAATTTGCCCAAGTACAACATCGTTGCTGAGTTCTTTTGTATCAGTCACTTGATTCTTTTTTAGTCGATTATCGTGTTTATGCTCTAGTCAGAAATCACGTCGTCAAGAATATTTGAGTTAATTTTTCGCACTGTAAGTTGATCGTTCCACGTTAGATTCTTTCCTTTAAGGTTATCGCATCACGAAGAGATTATGTTTAATCTTGAACTTGAGTGCATAGGTAGTCTTCAACTTGATTGATGCCTATCACCGCCCTGGCCTACTCCTATCACTAGTCGTTCTTAGCCTAAGCTAGGAATTGACAATGGGAGTTGAGAATTTCCAACCTTTTGTTTCCTTCTTGGTTGCCCTGGTGTGCCCAGGACGCGTGTTCCCAAGCTTGCACTTACTCTTGCTTAGAATGCCCTCAAGTGCTCTTGCTGGACCTATAAAAGTCCCACGGTTAGCTCAAGACTTAGATTCAAATGACACAATAGACCACTTTCATGCATGTAACTCACAAACCAAATTATCCTTTGCCTTTATGGAAAACAATCCCAAGGATCCCTCAGTTTTCCTACCTCGGGGTATGGTCAACTTCAAAATACCCTATCTAATAATCCTGATATTATTTTTCACATAACCAGTGGAAGTTTTGGTTGTACTCCCCACGAGCTTTCCAACAAGACAAGAATCACAGCAAACGGATTTCGTATGAGAAAGTTATGTCAGTTCAGGCTTCAGGGATTAAAACAGGGTTCAAACAGGCCAACAGACAAACAGGTTTTCCTCGGGTTATTTGTCTATAGCCTCCTTATGTGCTCTAGAGTCCATTATCCATGTCCAAAATTAGCCAAAATCTTCAATTTAAAAAACCCTAAAAATTTAGCCAAAAATGGCTGTCAATCGCGATGGACTAGGCTGTCAATCGCGATGGACTGGTGTCCGTCACGATGGATGGCCGTCCGTCGCGATGGATGGCTGTCCGTCGCGATGGATGTCTGTCCGTCGCGATGGACAGGTGTCAGTCGTGATGGATGGCTATCGGTCTCCGTCGTGATGGATGGTTGTCCGTCACGATGGATGTCTGTCCGTCGCGATGGACATGTGTCAGTCGCGATGGATGGCTATCGGTCGCGATGGATGGCTGTCCGTCGCGATGGATGGTTGTCCGTCGCGATGGACAGGTGTCAGTCGCGATTGATGCTATCAATCACGATGGACTGAAAATTTGCAATTTTTTCAAAAAGTTTTGTGGATCTGTGCTGTGCCAAGCCTCTAGTCTACTGGGGTGCACTCAGTTTTACCAAAAGATGAAAATTTCTGTCAATCGCGATCGACAGAAGCTGGCGACTGCGAGACAGTTCTGCACATTTCCGTACCTACGCAACGTGCTGGAGGGGATGATGCTGCTGGAACCTGCAAAAAACTCAACAAACATGCAAAAAATAGCACACAACAGTTCGCTCTCTCTCACAAGTGAAATGAGGGAAATGAAAGGAGGAAGGAGATATAGTCAAAAAACTGAAATTTTTCGCGATGATGGAGATGGAGGTGGGAGATGGTGATGATGATGATGGTGATGAGATGAGGAAAAGAAAAATAAGAAAAGTGAAGAAATTACCTACAACGCCAACGTCCCAAATCTACGTCTTACCATCACAGGCTCGTCCTCAAAGCTCGATCCCCGGCAACGACGCCAAAATTTGGTGTAGCTCAGTGATGAGTAGCACCTCCTTTAATGTCAATCCGGGAAGACGTGAGGATGGTATGAAGACCTCGAGCAAGTGCATTAGGAAAAAAGATGAACCCTGGATGGGCCTTTTAGCTCAAGGGGTGATTAGTGATGGACCAATGAGAGGAGGGTGGTGGCCACAGTCTAGAGCCTCAAACAAGTAGGCTTGGCCTAGGCTTCCCTGGGTTTGGAGTAGTCAAAACAACTAAAATGTGTTGAAAAAAGCGTCATTTCCTCCTTTGGTGGTTTCGTGGAGCACAAAATTCGAAGTCGCTGGTTTGAGTTTGATCTCTGCCCTTGGATATTGAGGATATCCAATGGTGGAGCTTGAAAAAAGGAAGCACACACGCCTTTAATTGTGCACCGTTGGATGGTGTATCAATCCAAAGCTTGAGATTTACCTTGCAGAAGATTGAGAATCTTTTAATAGAGGCCATTGGATATGATGTCCATCGGATGGCTCCCAGACGATGGCATTAAATAGATCGTGCCACGCGAAATCTGAAGCCGATCGTGTACGTCGGATCTTCTTGCATCAAACGGCTGCGTCAAACTCTCTCTCTTACTTTCTCCCCATCTCCCTGCAATGATGTGACCCGTTTTGTCGTCTTCTGCCAGACCCACGCTTCAATCGCACACGTCCGTGAGAGCTATCCAACGATCTTCAATTAGAGATCGTTTGAATTCGTTTTCTTCTTTTTTTTTGTCATTTTATGCTAGAGACATACTCCTCAATCACGTCCGTCCATGTAGAGCATCTAACGGCTTCGATTGGCCACGAACCCAACACACTGAGCACTCTATTTTGTCTTTTTCTGCCAGACACAACTCGGTGAATCTTAGGCATCCATCAGGAACATCCAACGGCTGTTAAAAGCTACGAATCCAACACAATAAAAAACTCAATTATGATGCCTTGGAAATAGTATTTTTATATTAAAAACCACTAGTGGGTTTTTTTCTTCCTCAATACCACACAAGATTTTGCTTAATCCCTAAAAATTAGGGATCCTTACAAGGCCCATGCAGGGTTCACCTTTTTTCCTAATGGAAGGCACAAGTGCGTGAGTGAGAAGCACACTAACATGCACACACATACACACACGCGCACACACAGTAAGACAAAGAGTGAGAAGCAATGGAGTTCTTAGATTACTTTTAAAAAGCTCATACAAGTTCAAAACTATTGCAAGCTAACCTCAAAAATGAGCTCTCTAGCTCTATTTATAGTTTTTGACTAGGTTTTGGCCCTGTCCAGACCTAGTGTCCGGCCTAGTTAAAAATTAGGTTCCAGGGCCAATTTGAGGGCTTAAACGGAGTCTAAAAAATACAAAAATTGATATGTAGGTACTTCTAAGGCTCCTCAAGCTCAAGGACTCCTTGGCTTGCACAAAATGGAGCTACAAAAATATGAAATGGTATTTACAATGATTGTTAGTGATAAGAATCACTGTTATAAAGATGCTGATTTGGAAAAATTTGAAGGGCCTATCTGCCAGATTTGCATCGATTGCTTTGTCTACTCAATCCTTCACCTCGCTCTGACTCTCTCCGCTGGCTTCCTTGTCTAGTCAGTCCTTGGGTGCCCATACTGCTCTCAACAGATGGGTTGAATGGAAAGGTGGATGTGTGAGGGGGTAGAGTAGGTTTAGTGGGTGCCGGACTTGTGGGGTTAGTGGTCGTAAAGACGATTTCTGCTACGTCACCAACGATAGAAGATGTTAGTCGGGGAGAAGGAGGGTGAAGAGGGGAGGCTGGATGGACTGGCGGTGATGGAGGAGCGGTTGGGGTGGTCGGTACTTCAGTGACTACTAAGGTATGTACAGTTGTAGCGCGGGGTGGGGAATCTACAAGAATGGTTTCTACTGCCAACGAATTTTCGGGGACGAGACGTGCCTCCCTGGCTTGTTCTGAAGACTGTGCTCCTGTTGGTACACGAATGTATTCGCCGGGCTTCGAAAGTAGTCGTACTCTGCGGGAGTCAAACTGTGGTAGGGGCTTTCTTTGCAAGTACCTGAGGGCTTCGTTGGAGCCTACTAATTTGACCAACTCTCTAAATCCTTTGATGTATGCGTCTTTGAATCCGCCTGTGACAAGTTCTTGTTCTATTATTGCTTGACTCTCTTCCTCAGTCAGCTTTTTGCGTGCCCAAACTTTTTCCATAGTTCTATACAGCTTCTTAATAGCCAGTGTGTAAGCTGCTGCTTCACAAGTTTCATCTTCATGGGTACTTGTATCACCATGTGTGTCTGTTTGTTGGCCTTGGCCATCTGTCTGTTCATGCTCTTGGGATTCCTGAGTGCCCTGGCTGGCTTCGTCATCGCCTTCGTCGTCATCGGTTGCTGTTCTTTCGTCATCAGAGCTAGACACAATCTGTCCTTGTGGCTGATCCCTGGGTGTGGTAGGGTAGCTAGGCCTTTCAAATTCTTGAGAAAACAATTGTCCTTCTGAAAACTGGAACTCATTGGAGAACACATTGGGCATTTCAAAATCGAACGTTGCGTTTAGTGGCGCTGCTTGTTCTGCTTCTAAATGGGGTATTGGAAAAGAGAACGCTTCCGCACCAATAGTGGTGGGAAGTTCTGCTACCGTGGTGATAGGTTCTGGGGTTGTGGTTGCTTGAGGTGCAACAGTACTGGTGGTGCCCTCCGTTACCACTGGTCTTGATAATCTGATACGAATAGGTTGGACTGTGGGAGTGGCTGCTGTCGGTGACTGCTCTGGAGATGGTTGTGGTGAGGGTGATTCTGGGACTTGTAGGCACGGGATAGTGCCTCTCATCCGCTTTCCGACTCTGCCTTTGCTAGACTTTCTAGCCTTCTTAGTGGTCCCTTTGAATGCTTTCAGTTCCTCACTGGTCATGGCACGCTCAATTGGTAAGTCATACGCCAAGCACATATATATGATCCTGGTGAGTGCACAACATCCATTGATGACCTTCTTTCGCTCCCATCTATGTTGTGCCAAATAGAGCTGATCAATTATCCAGCTAGCTAGATCAACCGTTTGAGGTCCAGTACATGCTAAGTATAATCCAAACCAGATTCTTTTGTGGGGCATGGTAAAACGATCCTGAGCTGGGAAAGCAAAATGCTACATGCATATCCGCAATGGCTTGGAGAGCTCAGGGGTTATAGCTGAAATATCCTCCCACTTAGTTACATCACCATGTTTCATCGGCTCTAGGACTAGCCGTTCTCGCTCCGTCGGAGTATGTGTTCCATGTATTTTGAGAGTTGCGCGAATTAAATCTTTAGACAAATAAAACCTTCTGAATGGAGGGTCATTTACCAAGGATGGTAACATGAATGTGCCGGGTAGATCCTTGTTCTCTGAAGCTGTCAAGGTGGTTACTAGGTAAAAGCATCTGTAAAAATCGGGTTTAGATGAATCTTCTCAGTATATCCTCTAGGAGGATCGTCTATTGGCATGGGTCCTAGAAAACCTTGAAACTCTGGTGGTTGCATAGTTGGATGAGATTCCGCGAGTAATTCTCCAATATGGGCCATTGGTGTACTTGGGCCAGCTTCCGATGGGGCTTCTTCGGTTTGCATGATGACTGACGAGCTAATGGAAAAGATCTGCTACAAAAGATTAACACATTAGTATGGAAATTAATTATGATCCCAATAAGGTGAGACCGCAATCCCTTTCCATAACCGATGTGTAACCCGTGTAGCCAAGTGTCATGAAGTGGTTAATGGAATGATTATTTGCAAAACTAATGCAGGTCTCTAGACGCCTACATGGTCAGATTATGCATACATTTCTTGATGAGCTTTTATTATGCATGATGTGGGATTTTGGTGTATGAATTCATACAAGGTTTGGTTGAGGGTGAATTATAACAAGGGTGGAGTTTAAACGGGGTGGGAGAATTGTTACATAAGGGGGTACAAGAAGACGTCTGGATACGTTTTGGTATCCATTTCCTATGAGTCTTTGAGTGGGTGGTGTGTTTCTGTTGAGGGACAAAAAGTGGTATCGGGTTTGGTGGTATTGAAGGATGGAAAGATTTTTGAGGGGTATATATTACATGGCTTGAGGGTTGGGCTATAATACATTGTTTGGGTACCCAAATCTGCGTGGGTGTGGGTCTATTCGTTAGGTACTTCTTGGCAATCCAAATTTGTCGAAGGTTCGAACTTGTAGAAGAAGGTCGAGGGGACTTTGGATGCTGACTCTACTTTTTTTGAAACTTTGTCCTGTTCTCGTCTGCAGTGTTGCCAATAGGCTGTGGTTGCTGTCCTTTTGGCACCCATATTTGTCTCGTGCCACTTGTTCTGTGATGTTGGTACTGCTGCTTTCTTTGCCTTATGTGGTGGTATCATCGGTCTGGGTTCCTCTGTTGTGGTTGACTCCTTCGTGGTTGGGTTTGAGAGGTCCATTGGACGCTCTGCTTTGGAAAAGAAGGGAGATCCAACACTTGCATGACCTGCCCATTAGGAAGTGATTCGTTATTTATCTTTAATCTAGGCCAGTCCGCAGCAAGTTTGGAAGGATGAGCACCGCAGGGTATTGTGCCCATATGTCCGCTGATGCAACCCACCTGACCGTTGATTGTGTCCATCTGCCCTAGCGGTTGGGTAGCTGCCCCTTCTAGTTTGCAGGAAGCCCCAGGGAAAATCTCCTGACGTCCTTCTGATTGACAACTGTCTATAGCCAAGCCCGAATGGGTTGGTGGTGTCACTCTAGCACAATGGTGAGTACCAACGTGAGGAGATACACCTCATAAATGTCAATCCGTGGAGACGTGAGGACCGGTATGAAGACCGTGAGCAAGTGATGGCACAAGTGCGTGAGTGAAAGCACACAAGCATGCACACACATACACACACACGCGCACGAAGTAAGAGCAAGGAGTGGAACAATGGAAGATCTTCGATTATACAAGAACTCTCTTACAAAGCTGAAATCTACAAGAAGCTCCCCCAAAAATGAGCTCTCCAGCCCTTTTTATAGTTTTTGAGTGGTTTTGGCCCTGTCCAGACCTAGTGTCCGGCCTAGTTAAAAAATAGGTTCCAGGGCTTATTTGGGGGCTCAAACGGAGTCTAAAAAATTGGTAGGATGGTAGTTCTAATACTCCTCAAGCTCGAGGACTCCTCGGCTTGAACAAAATGGAGTTACAAAAATGGAAAATGGTATTTACAATGGTTTTTAGTGATAAAAATCACTATTTTTGTAGGGATTTCTTCTGAAAATTTGATAGGTGCTTCTTGGAGCTCCCTACTTGCTCCTTCTTCTTGTGTGTCCACTTCCTTGATGCACTTCCATTCTTTGTCCTTGATCTTGAGCTTCAACAGTTGGTGTAGACGTATTGTGACTGATATGACCAAAGATCTTCCGGTCTTCCGTCGCATGCATTTCATAGGGTCTAGGGTTACAAACCTCAGTCGGAATACAAGTAGGGAAGTCAAGCGGTATCACTCGCTTCTGATCTAAGGTTCCAATATGTAAGGAGCTTTGTCTAAGATTTAGGTCCACTGAGTTATCGTATAGCCAATCTTGGCCAAGGATTAGGGGTTCTATCAGGTCGTCATCATGGCACACTAGTAGCTTCACTGTCATAGTCACATCCTTAATGAGGATAGGAAGGTCCACCTCACCCATGCAAGGGGTTTCCATGCCTCCTAGCCCTATGAGGTATGCCTCAATTGGCCGCATTTCTATTCCTGAACATGATCATAGGTCCATAACCTCGCTTTTCTAACTTACGTGCGTGTTACTTTAGCGTATATACTAGAACTAAATCTCCTTCTTTTAGGCCTTTATCTTTCACATGTGCATCAAAATATGCTTTCTGTCGCTTCTTCGCTGCATATATTCCTGCTGCTGCCTTTAGCCTGGTTTCTCCTAATCGTTCCAAGTCCATTATTCTTGCTGATAATTCATGGCCGGTCCACTGATGTTCTTGTGCAACCTTAAGGGTTGGTATCAAGAAGTCCAAAGGAAGCACAACATTCTGACCAAAAACCATCTGAAAGGGAGTTGCATTGAATACAGTCTTGTAGGCCACTCGATATGCCCAAACAGCGTGGTGTAACTGTTTGTCCCAATCTGAACGTTTGTTGTTCACGAGTTTCGTCAGTACGTTACAAAGGATCTTATTAGTGCTTTCAGCCTGACCATTGGCCTGAGGATGATATGGTGCGGATTTCTTGTGAATCACCATAAAATCCTGTAACAAATATTCAATGACTTGGTTTAGAAAGTGAGTTCCGTGATCGCTCACTAACTCTATAGGCAATCCATATCTTGTAAAGACATTTTCAAATAAGAATTTTGCAGTTGTGTGTGCATCATTCTTTTTTGTGGCTTTTGCCTCTACCCATTTGGTTAGATAATCTGTCGCGACAATAATGTATTCAGCATGTGTACCTTTTGCAGGGGGGTTAATTGGTCCTACAAAGTCTATACCCCACTTAGAAAATGGACGTCCTCCCATCATGGGTTTCAATGGCATTTCATCTCTGCAAGTAGAAATTGAGTTCTTTGGCACACATCACATCTCTTAACATAGGTATGAGCATCCATGTGAAGAGTGGGCCACCATAATCCTGCAAAGAGGATGGCTTTGATTATCCTTTCAGGTCTAAAATGACCTCCTGCAACACCTTGGTGTGCAGTCTCTAATATGCTCAGATAATCGCTTTCATGAACACATTGTCTTAGATATCCATCTCGTCCTCTTTTGTATAGATTATTGCCAATAAGTGAATAGTCTTGAGCTTCCTGCTCCAGACTGCGTTGTCGAGCTAAGGTCATTCCTTGAGGGAATGTCTTCGTTCTCAAGTATGTCACTAAAGGATCACTCCAGTCTGGTGTGAGAGACACGTGATATAATGTAGCATGTTCTACTGGTGGTCTTTCACAACAAACATTGCATTCTTTACACAACTTGTAGACATCTGCTTCCATCGAAGGCCAATATACTCCTAATCTATGCAGAGTCTGCAATGTACGATGTTTTGAATGATGTTGCTTTAGTGCACCTACATGTGCTAATTGCAACCAATTTGCATGTTCTGATTCATCTACACAACAAGCAAGAATCTTTTGATTATCCTGTTTATATATGCTTCCTGCTATGATTTGATATCTCTGAGATTTGGTGATCTCTCCTTCTTTGATCTTTATCCTAGGATTCTTGGGTCCGTATGTCAGAATAGGGACTATAGGCTTAGCCCATTCTGGTGGTATCTCAAGATTAAACAAATATGCATCTGGTAACTCATCCACTACTCCTTGAGGAGCTTCTCCTGAGGTTAATCTTGAAAGGTGGTCAGCTCTAAGATGTGTCTTTCCTTTCCTGACTACTACTTCGAAGTCATACTCCATGAGTAATAGAAACCAACGTATTAGTCGTCCTGTGTTACATGGTTTGTTGACTAGGGACAATAGGGCTTGATGAACTGTAAAGAACTTGAACTTGTTTGCCAACAAATAGTGTATGAACTTCTTTACCACGTAGATCATCCCTAATCCCTCTCGTTCCGTCGTGGTGTAATTTCTTTCTATTGCGTTCAATTGTCTGCTCGCGTAAGCTATGGGGAGATCTATGTTACCTTCATTTGTGGGTTGTGCTAACACACATCCTATGGCGTAATTGGATGCATCCACATGTACATGGAATGGCTTACTCCAATCCGGGGTTGTCAATATAGGTGCTGAGCACAAACGTCGTTTGAGTTCATTGAATGAATTTTCACATTCATCTGTCCATTCAAAATGAGTCAAAAGAGAGTACAATGGCTTGGCTATGATTGCATACATGTGTATGAATCTCCTATAATAACCGCAATGGCCCATAAAGGCTTGCACCTCTTTCACATTAGTTGGTTTAGGTAATTCTGCAATTACTTTTACCTTTTCTTCATCTGTAGAAATTCCATTCTTTGACACAATGTGTCCTAGAATTTTGCCTTGTCTGACCATGAAAACGCACTTTTCTGGGTTCAAACAAACTTGATATTCTCGATATTTGTCAAATATTTGTCTTAACTCTGAGATATGCGTTTGCCTGATATTAGAATGAGCACATATGTCATCGACATAAACTTCCAAACTCTTGCGTAAGAATTCCTTAAAAACATGACACATGAGTCGCTGGAAAGTGGCGGGTGCATTTGTTAAGCCAAATGGCATTACACGAAATGCAAATATGCCCCATTCGGTGGCAAAAGCAGTCTTGTGTTGATCTTCTGGAGCAATGGCTACTTGATTATAGCCTGAGAAACCATCAAGGAAGCTGTAAACTTCCTTGCCCGCAACTCTTTCCAATAAGTGTTCCGTGATAGGAAGAGGATAACTGTCTCTAATTGTGGCGGCATTAACTTTTTTAAGGTTAATACACACACAATTTTCCATTCTTCTTGGGCACTACCACAATAGGGGATACCCATTCGGTATGCTCAATTTCGTAAATGAATCCTGCTTCTATCAAGCGATCTATCTCCTCTTTAATCTTCGCAGCGTAGTTATCATTGTACGTGTAAGGTTTCTGTTTTGTAGGTTTTGCATCTGGAGTCATAGGGATTCTATGAGAACATATATCTGGATCTACTCCTTTCAGATCTTTGTAACTCCAAGCGAACACATCTCTATATTCGCGCAATAGGGCAACTAGCTCTTCTTCTTCTTCCTTCGTCAAATCATGCCCTATGTAGGTACACTTTTCTTCTTCTCCTTCTATAACAACTATTATTTTCTTGGTTTGCTTCCCAAGGTCTTGTGAACTGAGGTAATTCTTGTAAAGAATTAGATTCAAAACTTGTGTGTTCACAAGTTTTGAATAGAGGGAAATGTCTTGGGGAAATAGAGGGAATGTCTTGGGGAAATTGTTCCTGCAAGTCGTCTATTTCTTGAATAGGAGGATGAGTTCCTTGTTCTTTTCTCCATTTCTCTTCTTGGATTTCCCTCAAAAATTCATGTGAGTATTTATGTATGGAAGACAAATTGTCTTGACTTTCTGTATTGGGTACTTGAGATAGGGATGGTGCATTATTTTCCTGTGTCTCTGGGACAATAGGGTTCCTAGGCTGATCCTTTTTCTCTTTGCTCTCTATCAAGTATTCTAGCCTCTCCATTAGTCCTTGAAAGTGTAATTCCGGTTTTGCCATGTTATTCCAATTAAGATATCTAGAGGCTTCCAACAAAGCTTGTGCTAGTTCTACCATCTTCATGCAAAGTTTAGTTCTCTCAATTTCTAGATCAGCTCGAGGGTAGTTTTTACTCATTTCAACTACTGGAGGTCCCTCTTTTAATCTAGCCTGATATGCATGAAACATCATGTCTAGATCTTCTGGTATGGGTTCCGCTAAAACTGATCCTGATTTCTGAGCTGTATTCTCTTGATTCAATTCCTGTGAAGTCAATTCTAGAATTTTGGCTCTCGACTCTTTCAAACTTCCTTCCAACTCAGTTATCTTTTTACTCCATTTTCTCTTAATTCTTTCTCTAGAATCTTTCCAAGATTTCGTACTTTTACTGCTAGATTCTGCAACTTCACTACTTCCGGCTACTTTCTCCTGATTAAGCTGTTGGTTCTGTAAGAGCACGTGGGCTCTTGTTATAGCTTGGATAGGCACGTATGTAGGGTTCGATCCATCTGCGTTGTTTACAATACCTATCACGTTGATCGGTGTCACACTCAAAGCATTAACAGGGTTCTTAGGACAATCTTTGATTATGTGCTCTTTGCCACAATTGGCACAAAAGCCTTGGATGTTATAGTACTGTGATTGTCCTGATATCGGGGGATGTGGACAATTCTTTATGAAATGGTCTCCTTGGCACCTAAAGCATGGTCCTCTAGGGCCCTGTGGTCTTTGTTGTCTTGCTTGGGGCCGTGGATTTGGGTTTTTGTACATCACATTAGCATAGTCTGGCTCCCAACTAGGTTCCACTGGTGGACTATCATAATGATATGTCTCCACATGTTCTGGTGACTCTGTGTAATAAGCGGGTGGACTATCTACATGTGTAGAGTCAAAACTGTTTGAGTTCAGGTCACTCTTTGTGATCAAAGGTGAAGAAGGCACTAAGGCCCTACTTAGATTCTCTTCTGCAGTAGCGTATTTGACTGAGATGACATTCGCTGGTGGGGGTGGCTGCTGAGCTAAGACAGGTTGAGGTCTCTGTTGAGCCTGGTATGGGTAATTCTAAGGAGGCCTATAGTAATAAGGCTGAGCATTGTATTGACCTTGATACCTACCTGGTTGTGCGTATGCTTGCGGGTAGTTCTGTCTCACGGTCTGCTTGTTGTATGGGCAGTCCTCAGCCGTATGATTGGTGTATCTTCTCTCAATTGTACAGTATTGGCCACTAGGGTTGACTTGTGTTTGTGGTGCATTGGGACACACATTTGCCAAATGATTTCCACCACAAGTGTAACAATGCTTGTTTGTTAGTACCCTAGGTTTACTAGAAACTCCTAGTTTCTGGGCCACTTTTTCTGCTAGGTCCTCTATCGAGTTAGAAAATTTTGTGGATGCTAGAGATGAACAGTCTGAGTCCTTATAGACCTTTGAGAGTCTCAATTCGTCTCCTAAGTTGTCCTCTATGTCTATACAAATTCTTACACACTACTCTAGCGTTCTGGGTTCTTTTAAGTACACATAGGAGCGTAGTTTAGAGCTCAACAAGCCATCTAGAAACAATGACACTTGCTTGGCTTGTGAGGGTAGCTCTTGCATTGGACATCGTTCAACATATTGTCTAAACCTACGTCCTGCAAGTCTAATTGTTTCTTGAGGGGTATGTTTGAAGCTATGAATCAACGAAGACGTGTCATGTCTAATCCCACTTTTAGAGAATTCAGTGATGAATGACTCTAAAAAGTGATGGATGTCTCTAAATTGCCTTTGTTGCAACGGTTGGAACCAAGTTAAAGCGGTATTCTTTAATGTTAGTCCAAATGCGTTGTATTGCGTGAACATGTCTTCGTCTTGTTCTGCTCTTAGTACTTGCTTGAATTCTGCGACATGGTAATAGGGATCTCCTGTCCCATCAAAGTAATTTTTCATGGATTTCACTAACTGAGTGGGTCTCAATATTCTTGCGTGTTCACGTGGTCTAGGTAGAGGAAAATCATCTCTATTACCTGGTATTCCATGATCTCTTTGTCTATCCGCTCTATTGGTGTCCGTGGTTGTTCTATCTCTCCCTATGGGATGAGTTAAGCTTACTTCGGGTCTTTCTTTATTTTTCTCTCTTTGATTTCCATGGGCTGAGGGTGTTCCTGCCCCTTGTTGACTTGTATTCATGTTCGTTCTAGATGGAGGGAATACCAATTCACCTCTCCATGTGTATGTGTTTTTAGCGTGGTTAGGCACCACAAAGACTCTTTTTGAAGTCTCATCCAGGTATACAACCTTTCCAGGTGTATCCGGGTCCTTGAACTCGTATATCGTGATGATACCTACCTCACTAAGTAGTTCTATCTTGTATCTCCAAAAGGCTTCATCAGTTTCTTTATTTACAAACAACTCTATGCTTCTGTTGTCCTGAGGGATCCATTCTGGGATTAGTACTCGTGTCAGTACAGATTTCCCTCTAGGTGTTCTAGGCTCTTCTAATGGTTCTTTTCCTTGAGATTTAGTTTCCATCTCTGGTTGAATCACGCCAAACTCGTTGGTATTGTTTGGTTGCGTACTTAAGATGTACATTGTTCCTTCTTTGTCTATGTAAGCGTCTCTCTCAAATTTCACCATTGGATGTTCCAATCCAATGGGTTGATCGGGGTTGTGCATTTGCACCACTTGCCTTCGCAAACCATCCTCATAGATGCGAGCACCTAAGCGGTTGGTTCGGAGAAACTCTAGTTGCGTTCTATAGGGTCCTTCTGGTTTTTCTAAATAGGCTACATTCGACCCTCCTTCTGGTCTTTCGGTGCTAAATGCCATTTCTAAATCGCTAGTATCTGAGCTCTCGTAGGGATAACTAGTGTTTAATTGTTGAGCCCACGATCATGCAGAAGTTCTTACGCTTGCCTCTGATGATCTAAGGCTTCGTCGGTCTGACTTACCTATATGTTTGCCCGATCTAAGGTTCATTAATTTTCTTCCTTGCACACTCAGTACATGCTCAGATCGTCAATGATTCTTTTTTATTACTTTCTTGATTCTTTTTAGATTTCTTTAGATTCTTGTCTTAATGTATGCGTCAGGAATTCGACTTCCCGTGGTACTTTGAGTTCTCGTTCCGTCAGACTTATGTTCTTTCCTTTAGGTTTTCGTGTCACACACCTTTACTTTAGTCTTGAACTTGATAAATTTAATTCTCTTGAACTTGAGGCGTTCTTATCGTCTTTAATCCACAATACTACCGTTTATCCTAAGCTAAGAATTGACTGAGGGGGTTGAGTAATCTTCCAACCTCAAGTCAGCTTTTCTGGTTGCTCCGATGCCCAAGAAGCCACGCTTCCCAAGCTTTATGCCCTTCACAGCCTTGCCTTGGTTGCCTTTGACTGCCTTTGCTAGACCTGGAAAAATTCAATATTAGACCAATTCACAGTTGGATGATCAAGCACTTGAGTTTATACACCCTTAAAGTCCCTTAACTTTTGGCAAAAATTTTCTTCCCAAGGCCCCCCTTCTTTCCTAGTCCCACAAATGGTCAACCTCAAAATGGCTTATCTAAAAATAGAAGTATCCTTTAAGCTCAAAAAACGGACTTCGGATGAGGAAGATATGAGCGTTCAGGCCCTGGGGGGTAAAAACTGACAAACAGGTTTTTCTCCAAATATGAGCTAAGGGGTCTCCTATTAGTCTAATCACCCAAAAATTTCCCAAAAATAGCCCCAAAATTGGCCAAAAAATGAAACCCTAAAATTTGCGATGGGGGTGCACAATCGTGATGGCATGAGACAATCGCGATGGTCTGGGACCGTCGCGATGGCGTGAAGGTGAACAATCGCGATGGTCTAAAGTGCACGGTCGCGATGGCGTGAAAGTGGATGATCGCGATGGTGTGAGTGTGAACCATCGTGATGGCTCGATCAGGCGGACAATCGCGATGGCGTCAGTCAACAGTCAACGTGAACAATCGCGATGGTCCAAAAGTGAGCAATCGCGATGGCTCGATCAGGCGGACAATCGCGATGGCGTCAGTCAACGGTCAATGTGAACAATCGCGATGGTCCAAAGTGAACCGTCGCGATGGTTACAGATGCGATGGCTTGAGCCAATCACGATGGTCAGGGCGCGATGGCGTGAGCCAATCGCGATGGTCCAAAATTCGAGTTGTCGTGATGGTCTGAGGGGTATCGTCGCGATGGTCCAACTTGCCACGTGGCACCGTCGGCGCGATGGCGTGAGCCAATCGCGATGGTGTGGGGTCAACCGAACAGTAGCGATGGTCTATGAACCGTCGCGATGGTCCAAATGAACCGTCGCGATGGCGTGAGATCATCGCGATGGTCCGGCCGAGCCGTCGCGATGGCATGAGCCAATCGCGATGGTGTGACACAATCGCGATGGTTTGAGACCGTCGCGATGGTCCACCAAAATGAGAATTTTGCAGATGCGTCTGTGGATAGTGTGTGCGCTTGTGTCACCTATCCCGTGGTGTGGTCGCTTACCAAAAATTCCGCACTTTGCAGACCATCGCGATGGTCTGACACAGACGGAAATCTCTGACAGAAACTGGAAAATTTACCTTTTCCAAGCTTTCCTGATGCTCTGGAGCACTGTACCTGCAAGAAAACTCAAGAAGACAAAAGCACATGCAAGCACAAAAGCTCTCTCTCACTCTCTCGCATGCACAAATGAGGGGAAATGAGGAGAGTGGGTGGATATGGTGAATTTTCTGATTTTTTTGGAGATGAAGATGATGATGCAGTGATGAAGATGGAGTGTGGGGGAGGTGAAAAACAACAAAAACTAAGTAAAAACAACAACAAAAACTGAAATTTTTACCTTCCAACGCTACTTCTTGCTATACTCTTACCATCACACATTCGTCCTAGACTCGATCCCCGGCAACGGCGCCAAATTTGGTGTTGCTCTCGCACAATGGTGAGAACCACGTTAAGAAGCTCCACCTCCTTAATGTCAATCTGCGGAAGAGATAGGAGTGATATGAAGATCGTGAATGTGAGATGAAGTGAGAGTGAAGGTGAGAAGCATAGAAATGCACACACATACACACACACTACGAAGAGACAAGCAAGACACAATGGAAGGTGAGAAATCCACTCTATTGCTCAAGAACACTATTACAAGCTCAAAATAGCTCTAAGCTCACACTAACCAACAACAAGCTAACCTCAAAAATGAGCTCTCTAGCTCTTTTTATAGTTTCTAGACTAGTTTTGACCGGTTTCACATCTAGTGACTGGCATAGTTAAAAATTAGGTCCTAGATGCTCTTTGGAAGGGTAAACGGTGTCTAAAAATAACGAAAATTGATACGCTTGTTCTACCTAAGCTCCTCAAGCTCGAGGACTCCTCGGCTTGCACAAAATGGAGCTAGAATTTAAGAAAAGGGTTTTTCTATGTTACATATGTTACATTAGTGATAAAAATCACTGTTGGAGGTTTTTTGAAAAGTATTTCTAAAACATGATTCTTTGAAAAAAGATTCCACTAGCTCCCTGCTCTATCATTACATGCTTCCGCGTCTTCTATGCCTCTGGCTGCTTCCAACAATATTACTTGAACGTTTTGCTTGGTATGTGTTACTTAACATTAGCAAGAACTTCTATTAGGAAGTGATCAAAAGAATTTGTACAAATCAAGCTAATACAGATCAGATTTGAAGTTAGAAGAAAAGGTGCAGATTTTTGGAAAGTGAATTTTTTTAATTCACTAAGTTTGGTGGTAAAGTTTTCAAATTGAGAGTGTTACTAAGCTAATGATGATTACAGAGGTGTTCTAATATCACTTTAGCTTAGTCCTTGTGGTGTTTTATACATCAAGAAGTGGTATCAGAGCAGAAAGGTCCTCAAGGTTGAAAGGAGGAGCAGATACAAGAGGAATTGAAGAGTTCTTGATTAAAGAGGTGAAAGCTGAGGTGTTCAACAGTAAAAGACATAAGAGGAATGCTTCGAAGTTATTCTCAAGGGTAAATATCTACAAAAGGTACCATGCTTTAACCTTATACTCACAGGATTGCAGCAGAAACAAGAAGACTATGGCAGATCATGTATCTATTGACAAATTGGAGAGAGATAATTATCCTGCTTGGGTAATGAGAATGGAAGCCTTACTTATGAGTAAGGATCTAATGATATATGTGACAGGTGAAGAAGAAAAGCCTAAATTTGAAGATGAGATTCAACCAAGGAAAGAAGAACTAGAAGCTTTGAAGCTATGGCAGAAGAGAGATGCAAGTGCAAGGGCTTATATATATAACACTATCACAGATCATTTGCTACCACATATTAGAGGATTAGAAACAGCTGAAGACATATGGAATGCTTTGGAAGATCACTTCCATAACACTACTAAAGCTAGAAAGGCTAGCTTATGGTCAGAGTTCACCACATTTAAGAAAAAGCAAAATCAGAGTATTAGTGATTATGTCACTAAGATGAATGACTTAGCAGATAGTCTTGGATCTATTGATGAGGATATTGAAGATCATAGGTTGATAGCACAATTGCTTGCAGGGTTGAGAGGAGATGAGAGGTGGAAACATTTTGTAATCTTGACCGAACTTTCATTAAATCATTATGTGCCAGAATTAAATCAATTTCTTGGATTAATGCTCACATTTGAGCAAGACTTGAAGTCAGATGGAGATAAAGGATATAGTTCTACTATGTATGCAAAGAATAAGAAGAGAAGTGAGAAAGGTAAAGCAAAGGATGAATAAGAGCTGACTACTCAAGCAAATTATGCAAGAGGAAGAGGTATTGGCAGAGGTAAAGGTCTAGGAAATGGAAGAGGTAGAGGAAATCAGAACAATAACAAGAAGACATGCTGGATTTGTAGATTGAGCAAGCATCTAGCCTATGATTGTTGGCATAACCAACAAGGATCAAATCCAAATCAAAGCAATAATGGCAGAGGAAGAGGTGGAAGGTTTCAGAATCATTTTCAAAGAGGAAGACAGAATTCAAGAGGAAGTTTTGGTAGAGGTGGTGGAAGAAATTGGAATCAGAATCAGTGTTACAACACTACTTATTACAACTATGCAAATGATACACAAAATGACAACCATACAACATTGATGATGAATTCAATAAGTACATCAGAGAAGGAGGATCTCAAGGTATTCTATATTGGCTCTGGTTGTTCAAATCATTTATCAGGTAATATAGAATTGTTATCAGAATTGGAAGAAGGTATTTCAAGTCATACAGTACAAACAGGTGACAATACAAAACATAATGTGCATTCAGTTGGAAAAGTGAAGTGCAGGAGTGGAGCTGATTTTCTAAAAAATGTTTTGTATGTCCCAACAATACCAAAGAATTTGATTAGTGTGGGACAAATAGTGGAGAAAGGTTTTCAAGTCAGGTTTACAAATGAAGGGGTATTTATTGAAGATCCAGAGGATGGATACAATCAAATTGTTTGTGGTAAGAAGGAAGGTAGACTTTTTACTCTCAAAGTGCAAGGGAATGTTGGTCAAGCCATGATCACACATGGTGATGAAGTACTTACAGAATTAGACCGCTGGCATAAGAGGTTAGGACACTTCAATGAAAAAGGAATTAAAACCATGGTGGAGATTCAATCTGTAATAGGGATACCAAATGTAAAAAGCCAACATATGATCTACAAGTGTGAAGCTTGTCAGATGGGAAAGGCACACAAGTTATCATTTCAAAAGAAAGGTTTCAAGCACGATGGTTTGCTAGAGCTCATACATACAGATGTATGGGGACCAACAAAAGAAGTATCAATCAATGGGTCTAGGTATTATGTTCTTTTTATTGATGATGATACAAGGTGGATAACCATTTATGTTTTAAAGGAAAGATCAGAAGTATTTGGAGCTTTCAAACATTTTCATGCATATGTAGAAAGAGTTACATGTCAAAAGCTCAAGAGATAGCGGTCTGATGTAGGGGGAGAATACTTCTCCCAAGAATTCAATGATTATCTTTGGAATGCAGGTATCAAGAGAGAAGTAACTTGCAGGTATACACCTCAACACAATGGGGTGGCAGAAAGGAGGAATAGAACATTGGTTGAGTGTGCAAGAGCAATGTTAAAAGAAAAGAATTACCCTAATTATCTTTGGGCTAAGGCTGTAAATACAGCTACATATCTTGTGAATAGGTTACCATGTGCACCTCTAAATGAAATGAACCCTTATGAAGCATGGTGGGGTAAGAAACCAACACTTGATCATTGTAAGGTGTTTGGATTAATTGCCTATGCTTATGTACCATCACAACTCAGACATAAACTTGAACCAAAGGCTGAAAAATATGTGTTTATTGGGTATGATGAAAAGCAGATGGGTTATAGGCTATGGAATCCTCTAAACAAACAATTTATTGTTTCTAGAGATGTGACATTTGATGAACAGAAGAGTTGGTATGCAGATAAAGATTGTAACCTTGAAACATTTGAAGAAGAGGTAAGAAAAAGTGAAAGAGGTAAATCTACATATGCAGGTAGATTGAGATGAAGATCATATGCAAGCAAGCACATCCAGAGTTGGATCATATAGAAGAAATGAAGATGAACCAAGATTTGATGAAGAAGTATATGCAGATACACATGAAGAGTGTGAACCAAGGAGATCAACCAGAATGAGGAAACAACCTACAAGGTATTCTTATGATACTTCTTATTTGACTCAGAAAAACTATGCTTACTTGATTAAGGAAGATGAAGAGCCTCAAAGCTATGATGAAGCAAAAGTTAAGAGACAATGGGAAGAAGCAATGAAGGAAGAGTTTGATGCACTTGACGAAAATAAAACTTGGGAACTTGTTCCAAAACCTAATGGTAAGAAAGTGATTGGAAATAAATGGGTTTACAAAATAAAGAACCATGCAGATGGAAGAATAGCCAGATACAAAGCTAGATTGGTGGTTAAAGGCTATGCTCAAACTCATGGCATAGATTATGATGAGACATTCAGTCCTATAGCAAAGATGTCAACCATAAGGACAATCATTGCTATTGCAGCATCAAAAGGATGGACATTGAGTCAATTGGATATAAAGAATGCATTTTTGAATGGATATATATCAGATGAGGTTTACATGGAGCAACCTCAAGGGTTTGCAGATTACAAGTTTCCAAATTATGTTTGCAGATTGAGAAGAGCATTTTATGGTTTGAAGCAAGCTCCAAGAGCTTGGAACTATAGACTTGTGAAGTATCTTAATGATCTTGGATATCCAATTTCAAAGGCAGATGCAAGTTTACTTATCAAGAGAACAGATGAAGGTATGATCTACATTTGTATTTATGTAGATGACATTATAATTATAGGTACCTCAAATGAAGGAATCAAGGAGATGAAGAGGTTAGTTGAGAAGGAATTCAAGATAACTGATCTAGGAAAATTGTCATATTTTCTTGGAATGGAAATCACTTATGCAGAACATGGCATATATGTATCACAAGAAAGATATCTTATGAATCTTCTAAAGAAGTTTAATATGGAGAATTGCAGAGATGCATCAACACCATTAGAGGTCAATCATAAACTCAGCAAATATGATGGTGTAGAGTTCAAAGATATGAGAAAGTATCAATCTTTAGTGGGAAGCTTGATTTATGCTACACTAACAAGACCTGATCTTAGTTATGCACTGGGAGTTCTTTCTCAATTCATGCATTGTCCAAAGGATCCACATTGGATTGCAGGTCAAAGAGTTCTTAGATATATCAAAAGAACTTTGAAGGAAGGATTATATTATCCATTTACATCAGATATAAGGCTGAGAGCATATAGTGATTCAGATTGGGTAGGAAGTCAAGATGATAGAAGGTCAACACATGGGTATATGTTATACATAGGAGATAAACTTGTGAGTTTGTGTTCAAAGAAGCAACATACAGTGGCTTTATCATCAACAGAAGCTGAGTACAAAAGACTTGTGGAAGCACCAAAAGAAGTGATATGGATGCAGACCTTGTTCAAAAGCTTGGATATTGATCAAGGTATACCTATCATACATGGAGATAATATGAGTTCATTGTATCTTGCAGCAAATCCTGTATTTCATGCAAGAACAAAGCACATAGAGATTCAATATCATTTCTTGAGAGAAAAGGTAATGGAGAAGGAGCTTGAAGTGGTATACACTTCTACAAAAGATCAGATTGCAGATATTATGACAAAGAGCTTGGATGGAGTGAAGACAAGTAGATTCAAAGAGATGGCAGGAATAAAAGAGAAGAAGATTACATGAAGAAGTCAGAGCATGCTAATTAGTGATTGAGGGGGAGCTGTTGAGACTTCACTCACTAATTAGACATGAATTTATGAAGAGATATGAAGGAAGAAGAAAAACAAAGAGAATTGAAGGCAAAGCACTCAGAAAACTAAGCCTAAGTGAAGGGATAAATTCACTCTTGTAATGAGCTTGAAAGACTCAATTCATGGTGTGCCAAAGATGCATTAGCAAGGTCATACTTACTTAAATCTCTCTTTTACTTCCTTCTTCCACACATTAGGAATTGTAAAACATCCCAAGAGATTTGGGATACATTGTCTTCATACTTTTCTTCTAATACAAGAGCAAGAAAGAATCAATTGTGGATTGAGTTTTCCAATCAAAGGAAGCAACCCAAGCAAAGTGTTTCAGAATATGTCACCAAAGTCAAAGATGTAGGTGATCAATCGGCAAGCATAGGAGAGGAGGTTGAAGAGGAGCAAATAATGAGATAAGTGGTCAATGGCATCAAGGAAAATGACAAATGGGAAAGGTTCACAACTGCCATGGACTTACACATGGACATGAAGATTCCAGATCCTACCACACTCATGGGGCAACTCTTTCCCCATGAATCCAAGCTCAACAAAAATGGAGAACCGTCAAGAGGTAATAACTCTTCTACCCTATACAAAGATAAAGGCAAGACTAAAGAGAAAGGGAAAAGCAAAAAGATTGAAGATGAAGGTACTACTTCTCAAGCTAACTATGCAGGGGGAGGTAGGAACTCAAGAGGTAGGGGCAGAGGAGGTAAGCAAGGTAGGGGGAGACCTTTCAAATCTTCCCCATGCAACATATGTGGATTGTCTAATCACACTAGAGATGAGTGCTATAGGAACTACAAGAATCAAAGAGGAAGAGGATATCAAAGAGGTGGCTACTCACAATCAAGAGGAAGATTAAATCATACACAAAGCTACTACAACAACTACAACAAAAATAACAACAATAACTAAAAAGGAGGCTACAAATCAAGGAAAGACTACTAAAATTAGATGGAGGATCAAGAGGATTCCCTTCTGATTATGAATATGACTTCAAAGCAAGGCATGAATGATGAACACCTCTTCTATATTGACTTAGGTTGTTCAAACCATGTGGCACGCAATGTAGCTCTTCTCTGTGACCTTGAGGAACCCAAGGGAAAGCACCAAGTATAAATAGGTGATGACACCAAACATTCACTGGTTAAGGTAGGAAATGTTAAAAACTCTAATGGGAATAGAAATCTATTGAGCAGGGTTCTATATATACCTACAATCATGAAGAATTTGATAAGTGTTGGACATATTGTGGAAAAGGCTTTGTAGGTTAGGTTCAACAAATATGGAGCATTTGTAGAGGATCCCCAACATGGATTCAAGAGAATTGCCAAGGGAGACAAGACAGGTAGATTATTTACATTTGAAATTGAAGATACAAGGAATATTGCACTTTATAATTACAAAGATCAAACATTTTCAGAGCTTGAGATTTGGCATAAAAGATTAGGGCATATTGGTGAGAGAACCTTAAAGAAAATATGTAGAGATCAATGTGTGCTTGGGATACCTAATGTATTCAAGCAACACATGATCTATAAATGTGGTGCATGTCAGTTTGGTAAATCTCATAGGTTACCCTTCTCAAAGAAAGGTTATATGCATGAGGATTACTTGGAGCTTGTCCACAGAGATGTGTGGGGACCAAGCAAGAACCCTTCAATTTCAGGCTCAAGGTATAACCCTGAGCAAAATGGGGTGGTAGAGAGGAGAAATAGATTGATTGTTGAAACAACTAGATCAATTCTAAATGAAAAAAGATTACCTAATTATTTGTGGGCAGAGAGTGTATCTATTGCCACTTATCATATTAACAGGTTTCCATCCAAGTCACTTGATGATTTGACCCCATATGAAGCATGGCATGCTAGGAGGACATCACTTGATCATTGCAGGATCTTTGGATGTGTTGCTTATGTGCACATCCCATCTCAAATGAGAGGCAAGTTAGACCCTAAGGAAGAGAAGTGCATCTTCATAGGGTATGATTTGAATAAAAAAGGGTACAGATTTTATAATCCATCCAATAAAGGTTTTACGATCACTAGAGATGTTGTGTTTGATGAGATTGATTCTTGGTTTGAAAGTGAATGCAGGAAGGTTAAGTTGCCTTATGACTTGGAAGAGGAATTTCCAAGCCTCACCAAGGAGGAGCCAAGACAAATTGAAGACATCAAATCAGATGATGAGGACATCATCAACCTGGAAGAATTCAAAGCATGGAAATCAAAGGGCAAGGTCAAGATGAAAAGGTTGGAAGACATACCTGAATCATCCAACCAAGCCATTAGAAGAGCACAAAGGGAGAGCAAGAAGCCAATCAGATATGGGTATGAAACTTCTTTAGTTACTAAGCACTCTGTTTATCTTGCTAAGAATTTATCACGTGAAGAGCCTTCATCATATGAAGAGGCAAAGACCAAGATAAAATGGAAGGAAGCTATGGATGAAAAAATAGAAGCACTCAAGGAGAATGATACTTTGGCGCTAGTGCCAAAGTCAAGAGAAACTGAGATGGATTTACAAAGTCAAGAGAAACTGAGATGGATCCAGAAAGAGGTATAAAGCTAGACTTGTGGCTAAGGGTTTTGCACAAACCCAACAAATTGATTATGAAGAGACTTTCTCACCTGTGGCCAAAATGCTGAGCATGAGGTTATTGGTAAGTGTGGTTGCATCAAGAAATTAGAATATGTACCAATTGGATGTAAAAAATGCTTTTCTTAATGGCTGGATTTCAGAGGAGGTTTACATGGCTCAACCTCTTGGTTATGCAGACCAAAGCAAGGTAAAGTATGTATTCAAACTAAACAAAGCTCTTTATGGATTGAAGCAGGCATCGAGGGCATGGAACCATAGGTTGACTATATACCATCAAGATCAAGGATTCATCATGAGCAAAGCAGATACTTCTCTATTTGTCAAGAGAAGTAATTCAGAGGTGATATACCTATGTGTGTATGTTGATGATATCATACTTACAGGTAATGATGCCAATGGCATCAAATATATCAAGAATCAAATGATGCGAGAATTCAAAATCAGTGATCTAGGATCAATAAAGTATTTTCTTGGACTTGAATTAGTCTACACAAATTTTGGAAGAAAGTATGTGCAGGACATGTTGAAGAAGTTCCACTTGGAGAATGCCAAGATAACTAGTATTCCTATGGAAGTAAACCAAAAGTTAAGTGCTCATGAAGGTGATTTGCTTGAAAACATTGCAGGATATCAAAGCATAGTAGGAAGCCTAAACTATGCTACATTGACCAGTTGATATTGCTTATGGAGTAAGTGTCTTAAGTCAATTTATGCACAAACCTAGAGCACGTCACTTAGAAGCTTCCAAGAGGATTTTAAAGTATCTCAAGGGTACTCAAAATCAAGGTTTATACTTTCCATATACTTCAGATTTGGGCATATACGATGCAAATTGGGCAGGTTGTAAGGATGACAGGAGGAGTACCTTGGGATATCTTTCTTTGGAAGGTGATAAACCCATTTCATGGTCTTCCAAGAAGCAACCTACTGTTGCTTTGTCCTCAACAGAGGATTAGCCAATGCTACACAAGAAGCCATATGGATCATATTGCTAAATTCAGATTTGGGACTACATGCTAACTCACCTATGATTTTTGGAGAGAATTCTAGTTCTTTACATCTTGCAGCAAATCCTATCTATCATGCAAGAACCAAGCATATAGAAGTTCACTATCATTATGTGAGAGAGAAGTTATTGAGCAAGGAGATTCAACTTGCATATGTATAAACTAATATGCAATGTCTAGACTTATTGACCAAAGCACTTGATGGTACTAAACTTTGCAGGTTTAAAGCTATGATTCGATTGCAGGACATTCAAGAGAATTGATGAAGAAGACCAAGCCACGATGTTTTGCTTGAGGGGGAGCTGTTGGAGCAATTGCCACGCCTTTACACTTGGCTAGGTATTGAAGAAGCTATGTGCAATTGTTTGAAGGACCACATGAACCATTGCTTATGGTTTTCACCATTACCCTTTGTAAAAGTCATTTGAATTAGAAGAATCTTGTAAAGCCACTAAACTTGTGGAGTTAGGAGAGTTTTATGGTACGAGTCTTGTCATGAGAGAATATCTCCTCATTTAGAGGAAGAACTTTTAGGTGGAAGATCATTTGAATTTCAAATTCAAAATTGAAGAATCTCTCTACACAAGAGACTTGTAAACTCATGGCCATTGTGGCCCTATTATTGAGCATATTGTTGATCATTTGATGTAGCTGAGAGTCTTAGACTATAAGCCTACTCCTATTACCATCATTGAGCATCATATTCATACCAATGATTATGTATAACATTCTTACATAGTACATTACATTGTTGATTACATCTATCTTCATCTTTGCTATGTCACTTCTCCATCATTTTCAGAGATCTATAGCTTTTTGGAATGCGCGCAAAGTCTACTACAAGCTTTCAAAGTTTTAAGAAGTTTCATTTAGTCAATTGGGAGAAAATCATCTCAAAGTGGTCAGTGTTCATACTCTGTAGAGTTCCCAAAATATCGGGGGTAAGCTTCTACTTGCTAAAGGCATTGCTTGTTGGTGCAGACCAATCACCAATTGAAGGCTTGGGAGATCAAATGATGAAGGAAGAATCAATTCCTAAAGTGTGGAAGAAGATTACATTCAGAGGACAAGAGAAGTGTACATATATGTACATTAGCATAAGTCATAGATGACTTAGATCTTTTGTTCAGTAAGAATCATGTACAAATTATCTATAAATACTTGAGAAAAGTCGGGGCATGTATGAGAGCATATGTAGAAACCAAGATTGAGGAAGTTAGGAGTCAAGAGATAGAGAAAAGTTAGTTGAGTTAGCTCTCATCACTCAGTTGTAATTTTCTGAGTTAATGAAGAAATATTGCGCCCGATCTTTTCGTGTCTGCTCCTTCTGTGTTTGATCAATTGTGAAATCCTTTTGAGGATATCTAAGTTGTTAGTTAATGAGCCTGTGACCTGAATTTCAGAGTCCAATTGTAAACAGGCTAGGAGAATTGTGAGTAGGAACATTCATATGTGTTGAGTGTCTACAGTTCTCTGAAACAGGCGCAAATTTCGAGTTTAATCTTTTGGTCAGTGCTCACTCCATAGTTTAAATTTTTGTGCAAGCAATCACTTAATCTTTAAGTTGGAAGGTGATCTACTCGTGGCTAAAAGCATTTGGCAAAACGGGTTAGATATTGTGGAGAACCAAAGTTAAGAAGTTAGGGGTGTCTAAATCGACTTCTCAGAAGTGCAGATTCAGACATAGGTAACTTGTGAAGACAATTTCTCAAGTTATACTAAAGCTTATGAAGTAATTCAACTTGGAGGTGATGCACAATCTCTAGGAGATGATTCGTACAAAGTTTCATCAAAAACTTTACACATTTGATAAGTCAATGTGAAGAAATTCTGTAGCAGACTTTTCTGTGTTTCATCTTCTTCACATATTTTCTCAGATTTAATAATTGGAGATTGGACCTCTAATTAAGTGAAGGTTTGGACTTACTCTTGATATAGAGGTGTTCTAAATTCAAGAGTAGGTTGTTCTTTTGGAGATTAACACTCTCCATTAGTGGTATCAGAGCAGGAGACATCAATTTGAAGAAAGAAGGATCCCGACTGCTGCAGATTCAAGAAATTCAACACTTGAAGGACTAAGAAGTGAAAGCTTGGAGTCAAAGCTTGAGGAGAAGACTATTTGACATCAAGAAAGACAAAAGGAGTCCAATTTCGAAGTAAAGGTACATACATTGTTTGTAAAGCTTGAAGTTTTCAATACACAGGTGGATACAAGATGGGAGAAAGCTTGCAGATTGATAAGCTAGATAGGGAGAACTATCCAGCATGGTCCATGAGGATGGAAGCACACCTCATGAGCAAAGATCTTATATCATTTATTACAGGAGATGAAGAAAAACCTGAGTTTGCAGATCCAAGTATTCCTACTAGGGGAAGAACTTGCAATGTTGAAGACTTGGATGAGAAAAGGATGCTCAAGCAAGGAGTATCATCTACATGGCTGTAAATGATTACCTTTACCTCACATCAGAGGTTTGGAAAGTGCCACAGATGTTTGGAATGCCTTGAAGAGCATTTCCAAAATACAACAAAGTCAAGGAAGTCCTCACTATGGGCTGAGTTCACAACCTTCAAGAAGAAGAGCTCACAATCAATTTCAAATTATGTGGCAAGGATGAAAGATATTGCAGATAGTTTTGGGAGCAGTGGATGAAGACATTGAAGAGGAAAAGTTGGTAAGACAAATACTTACAGGTTTGAGAGGAGATGAGAAGTGGAAGCCTTTTATATTGTCCATAGAGTTGTCACTTGATCACTTTACTCCTGACCTTAATCAATTGCTAGGACATATGCTAACCTTTGAGCAGGATCTTAAAGGAGACAATGATAGAAGTACAAGTCAAGCTATGTACTCCAAGGACAAGAAAAGAATGGCAAGGGAAAGCAATCAAATGATGATGAAGGGAATTCAAATCAAGCTAACTTCACAAAAGGGAAGACAAATTTCAGAGGTAAAGGAAGAGGAGGTAAGAACAAAGATAATGCTAAAGCTTGTTGGATTTGTGGCAGAACAAATCATTTGGCAAATGATTGTTGGTATAACAATCAAAATGGAGGATACAACAATCAGAATTATAGTCAAAGAGGTAGAGGAGCAGAAACCAAAGAGGCAACTTCAGAGGAAGAGGTGGTAGGACATCATATGGTAGAGGAGGTGGAAGAAACTTCCAATCTCAGTCCTACAACAATAATTATTACAATTATGCATCAGATCAGAAGGATGACATGACTCTTATCTTGAATGCAACTCATGAATCAATGGGAGAAGATCAAAGAGTGTTTTATATTGACTCAGGGTGCAGTAACCATCTGAGTGGGAATCTATCTTTGATGGACTGATATGGAAGCTAGGGTGAATGGACATACAGTTCAAACAGGTGACAATACCAAACATAAAGTGGAGAGCATTGGATCAGTGAAGACAAGAGTGGAAGTACACTTCTGAGCAAGGTACTTTATGTTCCTACTATTCCTAAAAATTTGATAAGTGTAGGGCAAATTGTGGAGAAAGGATATGAAGTAAGATTCACAAATGATGGTGTCTATGTACAAGATCCAAATCAGGGATATAGAACCATAATTGCAGGTAAAAAAGGAAGGAAGATTGTTCACTCTCAAAGTCCAAGGTAATGTGGGACATGCATTGTTTACCTATGGAGGTCAAAAGGTGTCTGAATTAGACCTATGGCATAAAAGGCTAGGTCATTTCAATGAGAGAGCTATAAAGGAGATGTCAAAGAATCAGGTGGTGCTTGGATTGCCAAATATTGAAGGGCAACATATGGTGTACAAGTGTGAAGCTTGTCAATTAGGTAAAGCACATAAGAGTTCTTATAACAAATCAGGGTACAAGTATTCAAATATGCTTGAATTGGTTCATACAGATGTATGGGGTCCCTCAAGGGACTATAGCATAAATGGATCCAAATATTATGTGTTGTTTTTTGATGATGCAACCAGGTGGATTACTTTGTATGTAATCAAGGATAAATCAGAAGTTTTCAAGACATTCAAACATTTTCATGCTTATGCAGAAGGATCACAGGGCAAAAGCTCAAGAGGTTAAGATCAGATGGAGGGGAGAGTATTTCTCAAAAGAGTTTGATGATTATTTGTGGAATGCAGGTATCAAAAGAGAAGTGACTTGCAGGTACTCCCCTCAACAAATGGAGTAGCAGAAAGGAGGAATAGGACTCTTGTAGAGTTTGCAAGAGCCATGATGAAGGAAAAGAATTGTCCAAATTACTTATGGGCAGAAGCTATTAACACTGCAACATACCTTGTGAATAGGTTGCCTTGCAAAGCTTTGGATGGAGGAACCCCTTATGAAGCATGGTGGGGTAAGAAGCCTAGTCTTGATCATTGTAAAGTATTTGGATGTATTGCATATGCTTATGTTCCTTCACAATTAAGACATAAGCTAGAACCAAAGGCAGAGAAGTATGTGTTTATTGGATATGATGATAGACAGATGGGTTATAGGTTGTGGAGTCCATCCACAAAGCAATTTCTTGTTACTAAAGATGTGACATTTGATGAGCAAAATATGTGGTATACAGGATCACCAAATGAGTATACAGGTGTTGAAGAAATTCAAAGGAAAGGAAAGGCAAAGGTAAAAGTCTGTGAAGAAATTGTTGATGAAGTTGACTCTAGATGTAGAGTGCAGGATCATGTAGAAGAAGGGCCAAGATTTGATCCAGAATCAAATGAGGCTGAAACTTCAAGAAGTGCAGAAATCAGAAGATCTACAAGGGAAAGGAAAGAACCTATAAGGTATAGTTATGATACATCTTTCCTAACAACAAAGATTATGCCTACATTGTGAAAACAGAAGAGATCCAACCACTTATGAAGAAGCCAAAGGTAAACAAAATTGGGAGAAGGTAATGCAGGAAGAGTATGATGCTCTACTTGAAAATGAAACTTGGGAACTAGTACCAAGACCAAAGAATCAGAAGGTCATTGGATGCAAGTGGGTATATAAACAAAGAGGTTTGCAGATGGTAAGGTGTCTAGATATAAGGCTAGACTTGTGGTCAAAGGTTATGCCCAAACTTATGGGGTAGATTATGATGAAACCTTTAGTCCTGTTGCTAAGATGTCTACAATTAGGACATTGATTGCTATTGCTGCTTGCAAGGGATGGAAATTATCACAATTGGATGTGAAAAATGCATTTCTAAATGGATACATTGCAGATGAAGTATATATGGAGCAACCAGAAGGTTTCATGGAATCAATTGGATCAGATTATGTGTAAGCTCAAGAGCTTTATATGGGTTAAAGCAAGCCCCAAGAGCTTGGAATTACAGATTGGTCAAGTTCTTGAATGAATGTGGATTTCAAGCATCAAAGGCAGATAGTAGCTTGCTAGTGAAGGCAAGTGAAAATGGATATATTTACATGTGCATTTATGTTGATGATATTATTGTTATAGGAACAGATGCTCAAGGAATCAATGAACTCAAGAAGCAAATAGAGAAGGAGTTTAAGATAAGTGACTTGGGAAACTTATCTTATTTTCTAGGAATGCAGATTGTGTATACTCAACATGGAGTATATGTTTCACAAGAGAGATACTTGAAGAATCTTCTAGTCAAGTTTAACATGGAAGATTGCAAGACCTCAACTACACCATTGGAGGTAAATCATAAATTAAGCAGGTATGGAGGTGAAGAGTTCAATGACATGAAGAAATATCAGAGTTTGGTAGGTAGTCTAATCTATGCTACCTTGACAACGCCAGATCTATCATATGCAGTAGGTGTGTTGTCACAATTTATGCATTGTCCAAAGAAGACTCATTGGATTGCAGCCCAAAGGGTACTCAGATATATCAAAGGAACCCTAAGTGAAGGTCTGTATTATGGTTTCACTTCTGACACAAGAATCAAAGTGTTTAGTGATGCAGATTGGGCAGGTGACTCAGATGATAGAAGGTCTACTCATGGATATCTATGTTATGTTGGAGACAAGTTAGTGTCTTGGTGTTCAAAGAAGCAACATACAGTTGCTTTATCATCCACAGAAGCTGAGTATAAGGGAATGGTAGAAGCTGCAAAGGAAGTGATATGGTTGAAGACCTTGATGAAAAGTTTTGAGATTGATCATAGTACTCCAATAATTTTTGGAGACAATATGAGTTCTTTGTATTTGGCAGCTAACCCTGTTTTTCATGCCAGGACTAAGCATATAGAGATTCAGTATCATTTCTTGAGGGAAAAGGTACTAGATAAGAGATTGAAGTGATGTATACTCCAACAAAAGAACAAGTGGCAGATATGATGACAAAGAGTCTGGATGGACCTAAGTTACAAAGGTTCAAAGACATGGCAAGTATAAAGAAGACAGAGAAAACCTCAATTGATGATTGAGGGGGAGCTGTTGGTGCAGACCAATCACCAATTGAAGGCTTGGGAGATCAAATGATGAAGGAAGAATCAATTCCTAAAGTGTGGAAGAAGATTACATTCAGAGGACAAGAGAAGTGTACATATATGTACATTAGCATAGTCATAGATGACTTAGATCTTTTGTTCAGTAAGAATCATGTACAAATTATCTATAAATACTTTGAGAAAAGTCGGGGCATGTATGAGAGCATATGTAGAACCAAGATTGAGGAAGTTAGGAGTCAAGAGATAGAGAAAAGTTAGTTGAGTTAGCTCTCATCACTCAGTTGTAATTTTCTGAGTTAATGAAGAAATATTGCGCCCGATCTTTTCGTGTCTGCTCCTTCTGTGTTTGATCAATTGTGAAATCCTTTTGAGGATATCTAAGTTGTTAGTTAATGAGCCTGTGACCTGAATTTCAGAGTCCAATTGTAAACAGGCTAGGAGAATTGTGAGTAGGACATTCATATGTGTTGAGTGTCTACAGTTCTCTGAAACAGGCGCAAATTTCGAGTTTAATCTTTTGGTCAGTGCTCACTCCATAGTTTAAAGTTTTGTGCAAGCAAGCACTTAATCTTTAAGTTGGAAGGTGATCTACTCGTGGCTAAAAGCATTTGGCAAAATGGGTTAGATATTGTGAGAACCAA
>CM035415.1:155384931-155387431 GCA_020310875.1 Ceratopteris richardii
GCATAAGTGATTTCCATTCCAAGAAAATATGACAGTTTTCCTAGATCACTTATCTTGAATTCCTTCTCAAGTAACCTCTTCACCTCCTTGATTCCTTCATTTGAGGTACCTGTAATTATAATGTCATCTACATAAATACAAATGTAGATCATACCTTCATCTGTTCTCTTGATAAGTAAACTTGCATTTGCCTTTGAACTTTGATATCCAAGATCATTAAGATACTTCACAAGTCTATAGTTCCAAGCTCTTGGAGCTTGCTTCAAACCATAAAGTGCTCTTCTCAATCTGCAAGCATAATTTGGAAACTTGTAATCTGCAAACCCTTGAGGTTGCTCCATGTAAACCTCATCTGATATATATCCATTCAAAAAAGCATTCTTTATATCTAATTGACTCAATGTCCATCCTTTTGATGCTGCAATAGCAATGATTGTCCTTATGGTTGACATCTTTGCTACAGGACTGAATGTCTCATCATAATCTATGCCATAAGTTTGAGCATAGCCTTTAACCACCAATCTAGCTTTGTATCTGGCTATTCTTCCATCTGCATGCTTCTTTATTTTGTAAACCCATTTATTTCCAATCACTTTCTTACCATTAGGTTTTGGAACAAGTTCCCAAGTTTTATTTTCTTCAAGTGCATCAAACTCTTCCTTCATTGCTTCTTCCCATTGTCTCTTACCTTTTGCTTCATCATAGCTTTGAGGCTCTTCATCTTCCTTAATCAAGTAAGCATAGTTTTTCTGAGTCAAATAAGAAGTATCATAAGAATACCTTGTAGGTTGTTTCCTCATTCTATTATGATCTCCTTAGTTCACACTCTTCATGTGTATCTGGATATACTTCTTCATCAAATCTTGGTTCATCTTCATTTCTTCTATATGATCCAACTCTGGATGTGCTTGCTTGCATATGACCTTCATCTCCATCTACCTGCATATGTGATTTACCTCTTTCACTTTTTCTTACCGCTTCTTCAAATGTTTCAAGGTTACAATCTTTATCTGCATACCAACTCTTCTGTTCATCAAACGTCACATCTCTAGAAACAATAAATTGTTTGGTTAGAGGATTCCATAGCCTATCACCCATCTGCTTTTCATCATACCTAATAAACACATATTTTTCAACCTTTGGTTCAAGCTTATGTCTGAGTTGTGATGGTACATAAGCATAGGCAATTGATCCGAACACCTTACAATGATCAAGTGTTGGTTTCTTACCCCACCATGCTTCATAAGGGGTCATTCCATTTAGAGCTGCACATGGTAACCTATGCACAAGATATGTAGCTGTATTTACAGCCTCAACCCAAAGATAATTAGGGTAATTCTTTTCTTTTAACATTGCTCTTGCAAACTCAACCAATGTTCTATTCCTCCTTTCTGCCACCCCATTTTGTTGAGGTGTATACCTGCAAGTTACTTCTCTCTTGATACCTGCATTCCAAAGATAATCATTGAATTCTTGGGAGAAGTATTCTCCCCCTCCATCAGACCTCAATCTCTTGAGCTTTTGACTTGTAACTCTTTCTGCACCTTTCACATCTGACAAGCTTCACACTTGTAGATCATATGTTGGCTTTCTACATTTGGTAGCCCTATTACAAATTGATTCTCCACCATGGTTTTAATTCCTTTTTCATTCAAGTGTCCTAACCTCTTATGCCAGAGGTCTAATTCTATAAGTACTTCATCACCATGTGTGATGAGGGCTTGACCAACATTCCCTTGCACTTTGAGAGTAAAAAGTCTACCTTCCTTCTTACCATAGACAATTTGATTGTATCCATCCTCTAGATCTTCAATAAATACCCCTTCATTTGTAAATCTGACTTGAAAACCTTTCTCCACTATTTGTCCCACACTAATCAAATTCCTTGGTATTGTTGGGACATACAAAACATTTGTTAGCAAATCAGCTCCACTCCTGCACTTCACTTTTCCAACTGAATGCACATTATGTTTTGTATTGTCACCTCTTTGTACTGTATGACTTGAAATACATTCTTCCAATTCTGATAACAATTCTATATTACCTGACAAATGATTTGAACAACCAGAGTCAATATAGAATACCTTGAGATCCTCCTTCTCTGATGTACTTATTGAATTCATCATCAATGTTGTATGGTTGTCATTTTGTGTATCATTTGCATAGTTGTAATAAGTAGTGTTGTAAGACTAATTGTGATTCCAATTTCTTCCACCACCTCTACCAAAACATCCTCTTGAATTCTGTCTTCCTCTTTGAAAATGATTCTGAAACCTTCCACCTCTTCCTCTGTCATTATTGCTTTGATTTGGATTTGATCCTTGTTGGTTATGCCAACAATCATAGGCTAGATGATTGCTCAATCCACAAATCCAGCACGTCTTCTTGTTATTGTTCTGATTTCCTCTACCTCTTCGATTTCCTCGACCTTTACCTCCGCCAATACCTCTTCCTCTTGCATAATTTGCTTGAGTAGTGAGCTCTTCTTCATCCTTTGCTT
>CM035415.1:155392431-155584931 GCA_020310875.1 Ceratopteris richardii
GGTGATTATAATTTTGCTAAACTTATTTCTCAGTGCATAGTTTATCATTTGAAGTGATTCCACTTGTGATTGGTAGCTTACTAAGGTACATTAATACTTCCAAAAGGAATTGTGCCAATTTTAAGTGTGCTGGACACACTGAGTAAAAGTCTGAGCAGGTATCACTACAGGAATAGAAGGTTTTGCTTGATTTGTGAAGTACCAAGTTATCTGTTTTGATTTGGTCATTACCCAAATCATTTCCAAAGTACATATATGATTTCTTTGTGTCATTTGGAAGCTAAGAAAGTGTACTAAGCATATCTGAAGAGAAAAGAGGGCAGGTGTGAAGCAGGTTTTGCAGCACCAACTGATTTCCTGAGTGCATGTACCAATTGGATGTGAAGAATGCATTCTTGAATGGATGGATATCTGAAGAAGTCTACATGTCACAACCACCTGGCTATGAAGATCCAAAAAAGGTACATTATGTTTGTAAATTGAAGAAGGCTCTGTATGGTTTGAAGCAGGCACCTAGAGCATGGAACTACAGATTGACCACCTACCTCCAAGACCAAGGATTTGTAATGAGCAAGGCAGATACTTCTCTATTCATAAAGAGAAGTAGTACAGAGGTAATCTACTTATGTGTCTATGTTGATGACATTATCATTACAGGGAATGATGTCAATGGGATTAGACACATCAAAGGACAGATGATGAAAGAATTCAAGATTAGTGATCTTGGATTACTAAAATTCTTTCTAGGTCTTGAAGTGATCTACACAAATTCAGGTATCTACATTACTCAAAAGAAGTATGTACAGGATATGGTCAAGAAGTTTGGTTTGCAGGATGCTAAGGTATCTACTACTCCAATGGAGGTTAATCAAAAGCTAAGTGCTCATGAAGGAGAAGAAATCAAAGACATTACAGGATACCAAAGTATAGTGGGTAGTTTGAACTATGCTACCTTGACAAGAATTGACATAGCATATGGAGTAAGTGTGCTTAGTCAATTCATGCACAAACCAAGGGTACCTCACCTAGAGGCAGCTAAGAAGATCTTGAAGTACCTCAAGGGAACTCAAAGTCATGGTTTGTATTTCCCTTATACATCAGATATTGACATTAAGGTTTACTCAGATGCAGATTGGGCAGGATGCAAGGATGATAGGAGGAGCACCTCAGGCTATATTTGTTTTGCAGGAGATAAGCCTATCTCTTGGTCAGCTAAGAAGCAACCTACAGTGGCATTGTCATCCACTGAAGCAGAGTATAGAGGGCTTGCAAATGCTACTCAAGAAGCTATCTGGTTGAAGCTTCTATATACAGAGTTAGGTCTACTCACAAGACCACCTATCATATTTGGAGATAATACTAGCTCTCTTCATCTTGCAGCAAACCCAATTTATCATGCCAGGACTAAACACATAGAGGTTCATTACCACTATGTGAGAGAGAAATTGCTAAGTAAAGATATACAATTGACATATGTATCTACTAATATGCAATGTGCAGATTTACTTACAAAGGCATTGGATGGAAACAAGCTAGGCAGATTCAAATCTATGATTGGATTACAGGAAGTAATTGAAGAATGAAGAAGAAGACTTAAGCCAAAGTGTTTGGCTTGAGGGGGAGCTGTTGGTGCAAGACAAGCCTACACACATTGGCTTGGACCCTTGGACTCATTGAAGATTAGCATGGACAAAGAATTAGCAAGGCTTCACTTAAAGCAAAGCTCACATGAATATATGCTTATATGTTCCTACTCTTTTACCCCTTGTAAAAGTCTAAGTGACTTATCATTTGTTTGTAATCACTTTAAGTCATCCACCTACTTCTAGAGTCGTGGAAATTTGAATGTTGAGATGGAGAGAATATCTCCTTATTTTTAGAGGAGAGATTCAAGGGAGCCTAAGTTTGAATTTCAAATTCAAATGAAGATCAAACTCCTATAAAAGTTGTAGTTAAAAGTCCCGGGTTACACTCTCACTTCAGCTCACTCCCCGAGGCATATTTTTCCTTGTAACTCATTGTGTGTGAGGGCTACTCTATACCCAACATTACACTACCTCATTTAGCTCTGCTTGGCAAGCTAATGAGATTGTACAAACACATATATCAATAGAAGTATACATTCATCATCTCTGTTTTGTCTGAGTCACCTACTCCAAGTCTGTCAACTTCAAAGAGGCATTGCTCTGGATCTACTGAACCAAATCAAGAGATCTATAGCTCATTGGAACCAGCTCAAAGTCTACTACAAGCATACAAAATTTCAAAGGATTTCATTCAGCCAGTTGGGAGAAAATCGAATCGAGGTGCACACTGGTATTTGTCTGCAGAGTTCCTGAAAAGTCGGGGGTGATTATAATTTTGCTAAACTTATTTCTCAGTGCATAGTTTATCATTTGAAGTGATTCCACTTGTGATTGGTAGCTTACTAAGGTACATTAATACTTCCAAAAGGAATTGTGCCAATTTTAAGTGTGCTGGACACACTGAGTAAAAGTCTGAGCAGGTATCACTACAGGAATAGAAGGTTTTGCTTGATTTGTGAAGTACCAAGTTATCTGTTTTGATTTGGTCATTACCCAAATCATTTCCAAAGTACATATATGATTTCTTTGTGTCATTTGGAAGCTAAGCAAGTGTACTAAGCATATCTGAAGAGAAAAGAGGGCAGGTGTGAAGAAGGTTTTGCAGCACCAACTGATTTCCTGAGTGCATCCATCCATCACTCTCTACATATCTATCTATCTATCTATCTATCTATCTACCTATCTATCTATCTATCTATCCATCTATCCATGTATCAATCTATCAATCAATCTATCTATCTATCTATCTATCTATCTATCTATCTATCTATCTAT
Organism: Ceratopteris richardii; assembly: GCA_020310875.1. Taxonomy (NCBI): domain Eukaryota; kingdom Viridiplantae; phylum Streptophyta; class Polypodiopsida; order Polypodiales; family Pteridaceae; genus Ceratopteris; species Ceratopteris richardii. The sequence goes on from CM035415.1 coordinate 155,395,293, forward strand.
CTATCTATCTATCTATCTATCTATCTATCTATCTATCTATCTATCTACCTACCTACCTACCTACCTACATACCTACCTACCTACCTACCTACCCATCTATCTATCTATCTATCTATCTATCTATCTATCTATCTATCTATCTATCTATCTATCTATCTATCTATCTATCTATCTATCTATCTATCTATCTATCGATCTATCTATCTATATCTATCTATCTTTCTATCTATCTATCTATCTATATATCTATCTATCTATCTATTTGTCTGTCTATCTAACTATCGATTAGTTTATCTATCTATCTATCTATCTATCTATCTATCTATCTATCTATCTATCTATCTATCTATCTATCTATCTATCTATCTATCTATCTATCTATCTATCTATCTATTTGTCTGTCTGTCTGTCTATCTGTCTATCTATCCATCTATCTATCTATCTATCTATCTATCTATCTATCTATCTATCTATCTATCTATCTATCTATCTATCTATCTATCTATCTATCTATCTATCTATCTATCTATCTATCTATCTATCTATCTATCTATCTATCTATCTATCTATCTATATATCTATATCTATCTATCTATCTATCTATATATCTATCTATCTATCTATCTATCTATCTATCTATCTATCTATCTATCTATGTATCTATCTATCTATCTATCTATATATCTATATCTATGTATCTATCTATCTATCTATCTATCTATCTATCTATCTATCTATCTATCTATCTATCTATCTATCTATCTATCTATCTATCTATCTATCTATCTATCTATCTATTTTTCTATCTATCTATCTAATTTGATTGAATTTGGTGGAGCTTCTAAAGTTTCCATGACTTTGGGTCATACTTTTGATTGGTCCGCTATCAAAAATCGTGGTTGAGTCCGTTTGCATGATTGAAAGTTTATTTTCAACACTCCCCATCAAGTATCAATGCCTAGGTCCATTATTCAAATGCATGCCTTGAAGTGTTGTATCTCTACTCCACTAAAGACTTTTGTAAACATATCTGCATATTGGTCCTTTGTATTGAGATGCTCCACCTTGACATCTTTTGACATGATCTTCTCTCTAATAAAGTGCTAATGCAGTTCTATATGCTTCAACCTTGCATGAAATATCAGATTTTGAGCCAAGCATGTGCTACTTATGTTGTCACAAAAAGTAGGTACTTTCTTAATCTGCAAATCAAGATCAACAAACAATTTCTTGAGCCACATAGGCTCACATGAAAATTGTGCTATGCCTCTATACTGAGCTTAAATCGATGAGAGAGAGCCACTGTTGGGTTTTTCTTTGACATCCATGAGATGGTCTTCTTCCCTAGCATGATAACATATCCACTAGTGCACCTCCTCTCATCTTTGGAACCTACCGAATCAACATCAATATAATCTTATACATTTAATCCATCATCAAATGGATAATATAGACCTTCATTCACTGATACTTTGAGGTACCTAAGTATCCTTTTGGCTACAACAAGATGAGGTACTCTTGGTGCCTACAAAAATTGATATAAAACTCCAACTACATGTGCAATATCAGGTCTTGTTATAGTAGCATACAAGAGAGATGCAATTATTGACCTATACATGGTGACAATCCTTCACTTCTACACCTTCATGAGCACTTAATTTAAAATTTACTTCTAATGGATTTGAAATGGGCTTGCAATCACACAAGTCAAACTTCTTCAAAAGATCTAGAATTTATTTCCTTTGCATCAAGTATATACCTTCATCTTTATATAGTACTTCAATCCCAAGGAAGTACCTTAAAATCCCTAAATCAAAGATTTTAAAATCACATCCAAAATTCCTCTTTATGTCCTTGATGTTGGCTTCATCATCCCTTGCAATGATAAAATCATCAACATATATACAAATGAAAACAATTTTGTTATCTTTCTTCTTCACAAAGAGTGATGGGTTTGCATGACTCTGATTCTATCCACGTTTTAGCAAGACGTCCACAAGTCTTTAGTTCCAAGCCCTTGGGGCTTGCTTGAGTCCATAACGAGCCTTCTTAATCCTACATATAGGATGTGGAGTTCTCTCATCTTCAAAGCCTTGGGGATGCTCCATGAAGACTTCCTCTTCAAGCTCTCCATTTAAGAGAGCATTCTTCATAGCCAATTGGTATATCTTCCAACCTTTTGAGGTTGAAATTGCAATCAAACTTCTTATGGTGGAAATCTTAGCTATTGGAATGAATGTTTGCTCAAGTTCTATTCCATAGGTTTGAGCAAAAGCTTTGGGAACCAACCTTGCTTTATACCTAGAGATGCTCCCATCTGCATGCCTATTTACCTTGTACACCCATTTGTTGCCAATGACTTTCATGTGATTTGTTCTTGGCACCAATGACCAGGTATCATTTTCTTCAAGTGCCTTTACTTCCTCCTAAATGGCTTCATTCCATTCCCTATGACTACTTTCTTCTTCAAAAAAGTTAGGTTCTTTACAAACTATAACTTGACTCATGTAGGCATAGTGTCTTGCAGTGAATGAATCATAAGTTAACCTTTGAGCAGGGTATTTAACCCTATTGAATAACCTTACCTCACCATTAAGTGTTATGAATCTCCTCCTCCTTGGTTTAGATGCTTTAAATCCTGGAGTTTCTAAGCTTTTCATATCTTCATTAGTTGTATATTCCATGTCTACCCATTGATTGTCTTCGTCATTTGCATTTTCCTTTCCTTTCTTACTTCCTTCACTTGAATGCACTTCATTCCTTGTCCTTCCATGCCAAATTCATGTATTACTCAGCTTTGATGGTGTGCTTGAAGTGGTTGGACCACTTATCTCCATGCTTTGTTGTTGCTCTTTGAACTCCTTCCTGGCTTCATATCCATTGACAACTTGTAACACATAGTTGCTACCATACGAAGGCAACAAATAATAAAATATTACATCCCTAGATACCTTAAGCTCTTTGCTGCAAGGGTTATAGAGTCTAAAACCATTTTGATATAAAGAATATCCAAGAAATATACACCTATCTACCTTTAGGTCTAACTTGTGTCTCAATTCTTGATATATGTGAAGATAACACACACAACCAAATACTTTGAGATGTGAAAGGTTGGGTTTTTTACCACATCAAGCTTCATAATGTGTATCTCCATGTAATTCCTGAGGTTGGACACCTATTCATAATGTATATGGCTGTATTTCTGGCATCAACCCAATATGAGTTAAGAACGTTCATTTCATTTAACAAAGTGCTAGGCACTTTTACTATGTCTCTATTCTTCCTCTCTACCACCCCATTTTGTTGAGGTGAATACCTACAAGTGAATTACCTTTGGAGACCACGGTCATGTAAAAAAAATTGAAAATTCTCAATAACAGAAACTGTGTTCTACAACGACCCTTATTCTAACCATTACTTTTCTAACTATTTCTAACAATAGAACCTTTTACGCGGGTTTATTTACAAGCTAAATAATAATTATTCGGATTATTGATATCCACCCTTTCACGCCTTGCACGCTCCTCACGAACCTTCAGCTGCTATATTAGAAACATCAGAAATACATTAATACATTAATAATATAACACTTTAACAATGCACTGTTCAACATATTCCATGTTACAATCCATCAATGCATTGTTCAACATATTCCATGTTACTGTTACAATCCAACAATGCATTGTTCAACATATTCCATGTTACACTCCAACAATGCATTGTTCAACATATTCCATAAGTTATAACATGCCCCTCAGTTCAAAAAGCAACTGACCTCAGTTGATAAAATAATAAACATGGATGGCCAGTCACATGTTTCATCACTGAATAAAAAAAATAGGCATGTGCCATGTAAAAACACATGCATGGAAATGTTCATGGAGCTATTACATTAATGTGTTCATGTATCCATTGACATTCTTCAATAGAGTGATTTTTGTACTTAACCAAATATCGATGATATTGAGTACCTGTGCGTGTAGTAGTGACATCATGATCAATGATTTTCTCAGGAACTAAGATTTCAGATTGTTCTTCAATTAAAGGAGGGTCATCAAGAAGTGGAGCAAGAGGTAAAGTTCCTTTAAATGGTTTAAGTAAACTAATATGAAAAGAGTTATGTATAGTCCAATGAGATAGAATATCTAATCTAAATGAATTATCATTATTTTTTTCTATAATGCAAAACGGTCCATAATAGCGTGGTGCAAGTTTAATTTTAGGATGCTGCAAAATATTTTTGAGAAGTCTGTTAATGATACACAACCATACAAAATCATTTTCCTTGATTTCTTTGGCTAATCGTTTAGTATTGATATTACGTGTATATCACTCTTGACTTTTCGTAATGTGTTCGTGAACATCATGAAGTATAGAAACGTGATCATGAGCAATAGAATCAGCCATCGGAATTGCAGTTTGGGTGAGGGACATGGGAGTGGGAAGCTTTTTACCAAAAACAATTTCAAAAGGTGCACGACCTGTAGTGGTGTGTGCAGTGTTATTGTAAGCAAATTGAAGCAATGGCAACTTTCCATCCCAGTTATTAGGATTATCTAATGAATTACAACACAATAAATCAAGAATAGTACTATTTGTAGCTTCACTTTGTCCATTACTTTCAGGATGAAGTGCAGAGCTAAAATCTATTTTAGAAACAAAATGTTGAAATAAGGCAAACCAAAAATGATTACAAAATCTAACATCACGATTAAAATCTAACATTAGTTTAGGAAATCCATGATGTGGGAAAATGCATTTAATGAATAATTTTACAGCTTGAGGTGCAATCAAAGTTTTCTTACATGGAATGAAATATGCATAGTTACTAAACCTATTAACTATTGTCCAAATCATATCATTATGTGATGCAGTGATGGGAAGACCTGTGATAAAATCCATAGAAATTTGTTCCCTTGGTTCGTTCGGAATGGCAAGTGGCACTACTAATCCAAATGGTTTACCAGGATGACATTTGACACGATGACAAATAATGCATTAAGAAACATAATGTGTGGCTAAAAGAATAAATCTTTGCAAGCAGAAATGGTGCTCTGTATGCCTCTATGACCCATGTAAGATGGTTCATGCATTTCTTTGATAACAAAATCTTTAAAAGCTTGGGTTATGCATAATCTATGTTGAAAATAAAGAAAACCATTATGAAATGTATAATGTTCATCAGATAAAGATGCACCATTGTTGAAATCATGCCATGCACGTGAAAAATACAAATCAGATGCATAAGTGGAAACCATTTCTTGAAAAGAATGTATTTGGATGGTAGAAATATTATTCAAAACAACAGAATGCGAAGGAAAACGGCTAAGAGCATCAGCTACAACTTTACCAGGATGATATTGTATCATGGGTTGGAAATTTTGAATGAATGATGCCCATTTAAGATGCCTATCAGAGATTAAGGGCTGATTTAATAAATTCTTAATAGCCTGTTGATCAGTTTTGATCAAGACCTCAGAGCCCATAAGATAGTGTTTCAAAATGCGTAAAGCATGCACAACTGCTAACAATTCTTTATCATACGTACTATAATTTTGTTCTGAGGGCTTAAGATTCCTACTCTCAAATGCAATGGGATGGTCATTTTGCATTAAAACAGCACCTATTCCTGAACCACTAGCATCAGTAATGACATGAAAAGGTTGTGAAAAATCAGGTAACTGTAAAACAGGTGCATGTGAAAGTGCATGTTTAAGTTTTTCAAAAGACTGTTGTTGGGTAAGTCCCCATGCAAATTTTATTTTCTTTTTCAACAACAAGGTAAGAGGCAATGCTAAATAAGAAAAATTTCAAACAAAGTTCCTATAGAAACTAGCCAACCCAAGAAAAGAACGAACATCATTGACTGATTGTGGTGTAGGCCATTCTACTATAACTCTAATCTTTTTCGGATCCACATGCACACCTTCACTTGAAATAATATATCCTAAATATTCTAGCTTACGTTGAAAGAAGTAACTCTTTTGAGGATTAGCATAAAGTGTATTCTCTCGTAACAAATGAAAAACTGTTTCAAGATGCTTTTCATGTTCACTATCATTTTCACTGTAAACAAGTATATCATCAAAGAATACAAGAACAAAAGCTTGGTAATCAAGAAAAATATTGTTCATCATTTGTGCAAATGTAGCAGGGGCATTAGTAAGTCCAAAGGGCATTACCATAAATTCATAATGGCCAGTTTGAGTTCTAAATGCAGTCTTAAAAATATCACTTTTTGTCATACGAATCTGATGGTAACCCGATTTAAGATCAATTTTACTAAAGACACGAGCTCCTCGTAACTTATCTAAGAGATCATCTATTCGAGGAATAGGGTATCTATTCTTTATTGTGATCTTGTTAAGGGATCTATAATCAATGCACATTCGATAAGTTTTATTCTTCTTCTCTACTAAGAGAACTGGTGCTCCAAATGTGGAAGAACTAGGCCTTATAAGTCCTTTCTGTAGTAGGTCTTTTACTTGGTTTTCTATTTCCTTTTGGTCTAATGGGCCATGTCTATAAGGTGCTTTATGAGGAGGAGAACTACCAGGGACTAAGTCTATGCTATGGTCAAAGGATCCTTGATATGGTGGTAGTTCAGAAGGATACTCAGACATAAAACAATCCTTATAAGTACCCATGAAAGGTTTATATGCATCAGGAAGTGTATGAATATAATCATTGATGACATTGACAAAAAGAATGCATGAGTTGAATCCTTTCCTAAATGCACGCTTTACTTGAGTGTGACTAATCAATGGAAATGGCTGGAAATCATGTCGTGCAGACAAAGTAATGATTTGACCTTTGAATTCAAAGTTAAAGGTATGCGTATGGTAATCAATATGTGGTACAAGGAAGGAAACATTTGTAATTTAAGTTCTTCTACTAATAAATGTGAAATGAAGTCATGTGAACTACCATCATCATGTAGAATTTTAACTAGTTTGTTATTTATTGTACCCTGCATGCAAAGTAGAGAGTGAAGAGAGATATCGTTACCCAAGGTACTTAAGTCCTTCTCCAATGATTCCTCTGTCCAAACAGGAGGAATTTCTTCATTGTGGACCTCCATGTTATGCAACTGAGCTGTAGCCGGTTTCATGTGAAGATGTCGCAATCTGCACCTTATTTTTGTATGTCCAAGTTTACCACAATTCCAGCAAGTGATTCATGGTCGCTTCTATTGGGCATCCACTACTGAAGTTTGAAGGGTAGGTGGTTTGGTTGGTTGGAGAGATGAACCAACAGGTGGAGTTGAGTAATTGGATTGTGGAGGACAAGGAAAACTAGGGTAAGATGGGGCATTAAAATTACGCTTCATAGGAAATGTAGGTTTAACATAAAGTGGGCGTTGGCGCAGTTGTTGTAGTCAACGTGACTTGGTTATGGACTGGAATTCTTTTTCTGCATCATAGGCGTAGGATATAACTTCATTGAGGATTATAGGTCGTAGGATGTGAAGCTTAGCTTGGATTTCCACCTCCAAACCAACTACCATCGTAAGGTTGTCTACCTCAGTTTGTATCTTTTGGAGGACTTCATCACGTTGTCAGATCTCATTCTGAGCTCCTTGAAGCTCATGCCGCAAACGTTCTAGTTGTTGTTTGAGGGTTGCCTCAGGTAGAGGTGAAGTAATGTAATCCTCCATGGTGCTCTTGGATCCTTAAGCTAGTGCTTTCCTCTCGGGATGTACCCTCAGGAAATGTACCTTAGCAGAGTGTACCCTGTCTGGATGTACCCTAATGTACCCTGAAAGGATGTACCCTGTCTGGATGTACCCTGGTGTACCCTGAGAAGTGTACCCTGAAAAGATGTACCCTGAGATGCGCCGCGTCGCGTCGCACCGTGTTGCCTTGAAAAGTGAGAAAAACTGCAAGTTATGTTAAATTTATGAGGAAAGAACTTGAGTGACAACTCCAAGAAAGAGTGTAGTGGTAAAAGTACTTCCCTTGAAAGTAGGAGGTTGTGGGTTCAACTCCTCCTACCTTAGGGAATCTAAATCTCTCTATTGCCACTCAAAATTAAAATTGCCTCGTGCATAGCCAACGGCTGCCAACGGTCGCCAAGGGAGCCTTGGGTGCCAATGTTGCCAATGTATTGCCTAAGTTATTGCCTAAGTTCTTGCCTAAGTTCACTGGAACAGAAACAAAAACAGGAACAGGAACTGGAATCGGAGACGGAGATGGAGACGGAATCGGAATCACGAACAGAGAACAGAACCCTCTATATTGACGCGTGCAGAGATCTGATACCACTGTTGTCAGGATCTTGCTCACATGCATACAGAGGTTACAAACACAGAAAACACACAAGAAAATAGATACGAGACCGAACACAGTATTGGGTGCAATCTCCCCCCATGCACTCTGTTTCGACAGTCCACAGAGTGCATGTATTTATAGGACTTTTTGATTACATCGAAAAGAGTGGTTACATGAGAGCAGCTTGAAAAGAAAGCGTGAAACTAAAAGTTGGTAACTTTTACAGAAAACCATTGCTTTCAATAACAGAAACTGCGGTCTACAACGACCCTTATTCTAACCATTACTTTTCTAACTATTTCTAACAATAGAACCTTCTACGCGGGTTTATTTACAAGCTAAATAATAATTATTCGGATTATTGATATCCACCCTTTCACGCCTTGCACGCTCCTCACGAACCTTCAACTGCTATATCAGAAACGTCAGAAACACATTAATACATCAATAATATAACACTTTAACAATGCATTGTTCAACATATTCCATGTTACAATCCATCAATGCATTGTTCAACATATTCCATGTTACTATTACAATCCAACAATGCATTGTTCAACATATTCCATCTTACACTCCAACAATGCATTGTTCAACATATTCCATAAGTTATAACAGAGCTTCACCTCATAACCTATTTCAACTATTTGACCTACTGAAACCAAGTTCTTAGTGATGGTTGGCACATTCAACACATCCTTCAACACCTTGGAGCTTTGAGATCCATTCAATGCAACATCTCCCACATATGTAATCTTGTGATTAGTCTCATCCTTTGTCTCTACATGTCCTTGGGTGATGGGTGAGTGTAGATTAAAGAAAACATCTTTATTGGAACTCATATGGTTGCTACAACCACTATCAATGTACCATGTAAAATTTGAATTGACTCTTTCACTTGACCCATACATCATAAGCAAGTTCTCATTTTTTGAATTGGTTGAAGTAATAGCATAGTTACCTTGGTTCCTTCTGTATCATTGATTGCGTCCTTCTTTGGACCAACAATCTCTTGCATAATGGCCTTATTTTCTACAATTGTAGCATTCTCCATTGGATGCTTCTCTTCCATGTGATCTTCCTCCTCTTCCTCTACTCCTTCCTCTTCCTCTTGCTTCATAGCTTTGGTAAGAGCCTTCTTGGTTGCGTGAGCATGAGTTTGAAGTTCCTCTCCCTCTACCTTGGGAGTTTTGTCCACCTCTTTTGCCTTTGCCTATACCTGCATAGAAAACTTGGGCTTGCTTGCCCTTTGATTGTGAACCTCCTTGGTTCATCTCCTCGATCACCATCAATGTGACTAATTGATCAAATACTGGTAGGGAATCCCTCACATGAACTGATGTGGTGAATGATTTCCACTTTTCATCCTATCTCAAGCCATCGAGAGTGTGTGCAACAAGATCGTCATCTTTGATTGGGCTCCCAAATGAGCCTAGGGCATCTGCAAGCTCCTTAATCTTCACAATGTACTCATTTATGTTAATATTTGGTGCTTTCTTAATATTATTTATCTCATTCTTGAGCTAGATATTCCTTGCCTTGGTTGATGAAGAGTAAAATCTCTCCAAGGTCTCCCAAACCTTGTTCGATGTGTCCAAGTCTTGTACATGCCCTATCATGCTATTGATTATGTATTGGGATAAAATGAATATGGCTCTCCTATCCTATTCTATCCATTCATTAAGTTCTCTGACGTGCCCTTGAAGTGGTGGATCATGTACACGAGGCATTGGCTCTGTGCCCCTCACTAATCCCCACAATGCTTTGCCCATAAGGTAGTTGCTAACTCTAAATTTCCATGGTTGATAATTGCCTTTCTCTAAGTTTTTTATTTTTGCATTGTACTAAACCATACTCACATCGAAGATGCTCCTCTAGCTTTTCCTCAAGTTTATGTATGTTTTTGAAGGTGTGGATATTACGTTTTGATAGCTTCTCCCTTGCTATCCTTGGACTAGTTGAGATCTCGATTGACGTAGCCCCCTTTTGATGTCTTATTGCTTTGATAAGTACCCCTTGTGATTCCTCAAGTTTGTCTTGATCTCTTCAATTCTTAAACATGATGCCCATTGATGTCTCCAAGCCTCCAAACTGGCTTTGACACCATTGATGGTGGATGATTCTAACACCCCAATGCAACAATGGAAGATGGATGCCCTCCACTAGCTCCACAAGTAGTGATATATGCTTCCTATTTTGAACTTTACTTTATGCTTGTATGGAGGCTTAGAACGCAAATTTGTAGGCTTATAGTAGACTACGAGAGATACCCAAAAAACTTTAAATCATCCCAAATGGACATTCCAATTGGGAGAACTATCCCTTGCAAAACAGGCTAGCTATTTGCAACACTCTCTGCCTATGTGCAGAGATATACCTTCACAAAGTTTGTGATTTCTCACAACTCACTCAATCAAAGAAATTAAAATTTTTGAAAAGTTTAGGCACTATATGAGAGACCAAATGAAGCTTGAAATAAATGAAAATGAATAAAATGAGAGAGAAAATAATGCTCTACAATGTGGTACAATTAGATTTGAAAAAGCCTAACTACACCCCTAGACAAAGAGGAGAAAAATCATGAGAAAATGACATAAGCAAGCAAGGGGGCTGTGTGCTCGAGTTTATGACTTCAGTAAACTAAGTGAAAACGCATGGACAACATGAAACTCAAGAAACAAAGGTGAGATGGTGCTTATATAGAGTTTTACTTTTCTTACAATCTAGCTAACCACACACAAATAAGTGTAGGTGCACTTTTTGGTGGCTAATAGATGAGATTTGAACTTGATTGAGTTTGGTGGAGCTTCTAACTTGATTCCAAAACTTTTGTTCCTCTTTTTTTATTAGTCCACTTGAAAAACTCACGCTTGAGTTCTTTTCCATGATTGAGACTTGATTTGCAACATCCTCGATGTCTTATTTGATGATACTGATGGAAGTCATAGGAGCTAGAATCAACAATGCTACCAGATGTATTACTTATGCAAAGAGGTGCAATTTTGTCTCCAACTTTGCATCTTTGAGCTTCTCAAGAGCTACAACATCCTCCCAAGGTCTCTCTATCACCGTCAGCCATAGGTCCAAGTCCGAGTCATGTTGAAGAGCCACAAGCTAAGTATTGCCCCCCGTCAATTCTCCACAAGTTGTGTCCCTCCTTTTCTTAATGACCACTATGCCTAGAGCACATCATCTAAATATTCTCAACATTGGTGGCCTCAAAAGGAAGCTCCCTCCTCTTCTCCCATGCAGGGTTCCTTTCCCCCCTGATGCTTCCCGAATGCGTTCCAAATCTAGAAGGTTTCCTCTCGTTTTTTGCATTCCTTCACATTGGGCTTGATAAAAGTCACTTGTAACTATTGAGTTCTTGGTCTTTCTAGAGTAAGTTGAACAGTTGGCTAGATGAATCGTCTTATGGGGGGCAAATGGTGGACTATAGTTCCCAACAGAATGTTCCTCTATAATCATATTCCCATATGTAACCTCCTGATGATTTTCATTTGATTAATTTTTGTCTCGAGTAGGATGAATTATAAGTACTACTCAAGCTCAATACTCTCACTATTAATGTGATTAATGACATCCAAATGCAAACATCTGTCAGTGAATTAAATCTCATTCATCATGATTTCAAAACATATGGCCAAAACTTAACCACAAGTTATGCAATAGATGATTCAACTAGATAAAACTCTCGAGTTCAAAAGCTTCCTAGTATGAGGTAATGATTTAGAAATTCAATAAAAAGCTTGCATTCATCTCATTACATAAATATCCCTCCACATAGCCAATAACTCCAAGGAACTTCACAAAACCTTGTAAGTATTAGATTTTGTACACTCGACAAAGGAATAGTCTCTTTGAAATCAAATATTTGACATACTTTGTGATGTGCTCTCATCTTGATGGATATAATATGAAGTTTCTATAAGCTCCAAGAATGGAGGTCCATGAAACTTGCATTTTTTGGCATAACTCTCAATAGTTTTTTTGCAATATGAATCTATCGTGCTCTTCCAAGCAAACTAATAACACAATCATAATGGCATGCTAGGGGTTGTAAGACAAAGTCATTCATCATGCCAAAGAACAAGTCAATTCCAAGAGCAACAAGTCTAGAATGACAACAGGCAGACATGATGCTTAAGAAGGTTGTACTATTTGGTGATACCTTGACCCAGAGCATTTGTCTAAAATATTGAGGCACCTCCCTTCTCTTGCCATTTGGTTGAATAACTATACAATGCCAACACCTCCAATCATACAGCTACAAGTCCCTCTTGTAGACTTGATGTCATACACATAAGAATATAGCTGAAACTTGAGTTCTTCAGATTACACACTCATATATGTGCACATACATACCATATAAGAACACATTCATTCATCTCGCGACACACATACCTGTACATCTATCTCTACCTGCAACTCAGATTTGCAAAAACATAAAAAACATGCAATAGCACACATATAAACACATATGCGTACTACAAAATCATTTTCATATACTCATTAATGTTTATGTAGTTACATGAGGAATGCAATGGAAAACAGATGATTGCCCTGGAACTCAATCCTCATAATCACATAGAACATGGATTACTTTCTAAGATAGAAATCACCAAGATCTTCATTTGAGGTATCCTTCTTGGTTCTAAGCTTGGTTTTGAATCTAGACCACATCCACCCCATCTAAACCTGTGCATCCTCTAGATGTACCAACTTGCATACATATCAATAAACACAAATGAACAAATAGTCATGGCAGATAACACTTAACTTAAAGAAAGTTTAACTAGATACATTAAATTTGGAACTGCATCAAACTTGGCATAAACTTAGAGGGAAAGGTAGATACAAGCATCACATACAACCTACCAAGATAAAGTCAATACAATCGGACTAGTAATCATAGGAGTGAATTGCAAGCTTCTTAGCTCTCTCGTTTTCTTAATCTCTTCAGATCAAGTAGTTTACCCAAGCACACACATATAATAATCCCTACTAACATGATTTATGATATTACAATCCGACTTCCCTGTTGATCTCCCACTATCCAAACCCCCATCAAGCTTTTCTTATTTTTCTTTCATTTTTATTTTATTTTTCTATACTTTTGCCCTTCATCTCAGCTCAGCCTTTTTGTTTTTGCTTTTATTTCTTTATTCATTTATTTTTTTATTTACATAGTTTGGCCTATGAAAAAATTGAGTGTGACTCATGGACCTTTCCACCTGGCTAAGTTTACCCCACTCATCTATCGACTTGACATACTACACAACGCACGATGCCAGCCCTATACAAAATTGACATTATCTTGTGGCTTTGACCACCGGATTAGAGTGACTCCACCTGCCTATCGACTCATATAGTCTCATGAAAACATAAAGGTCAGGCCACGCAAAGAAACTAGCATCGGATCATGGCCCTAATCAGCTGACTACGGTAGCTCCACTCACCTACCAGCCCATCGCAACACATTGACTCAGATGCATGTCTGCAGTAGACTCAGATGTTTGGTATTTTGACAGTGGGGCAACCAAACATGTTACCTCGCAACGCAGTTTCTTTTCTTCACTCGAGCTTGCCCCTACAAGGAATACTGTTACATGCGCCAACAACTCCTCTTATCCTATTATGGGAGTTGGTAAGATCATTTTGACTACTACTGATGGTAGTTCTTTCACTTTGTCAGATGCTTTATTTGTGCTAGGGATCAAGAAGAATCTGTTATCAGTTTCTGCATTAGCCAAGATTGGCTTGGTTGTGAAATTTGTTGATGATAGATGTACAGTTCATGATCTGTCAAATGGCGATGTGATTATTGCTTCTGGCATTTTATGTCATGGGCTGTATAAGCTCATAGACTATGAAAGATCTGGAAATGATTTGGCATGTGTAGTAAATGATTCTCAGGCTATGTCAGATGCAAAGCTTTGGCATGCACGCTTTGGTCATCTGAATTTTGCTAGTTTGCTACGCCTACATAAATTTGAAATGGTGTCCTCTTTGCCCAAACTTGAGGCACCTGGAAAACATGTTTGTGAAGGTTGTATTTTGGAAAAAATGCAGCGTTCCTCCTTTCCAAAAGATGGTTTAGTTCGGGCTACACAGAAATTGCAGCTTGTACATAGTGATGTCTGTGGTCCTATGCAGACACCCTCTTTTGGAAATTACCTTTACTTCGTGACTTTCATTGATGATTTTTCCAAGCATGCATGGGTGTATCCACTCGAAGCAAAGTCCGAAGTATTCATGTGCTTTAAACAGTGTTTGGTTTCGGCTGAAAATCTGTCAGCATGTAAAATGGGCACCCTCCGTTCTGATCGAGGGGGGGAATATATGTCTTCTGATTTTAATGCATTTCTGGCTGAACGCGGGATAAAACACCAATGTACAGTGCCGTATACACCTCAACAAAATGGAGTTGCTGAACAAAAGAACAGGTTACTCATGGAGATGGCGAGGTGTATGGTCAAGAGTCAGACTTTACCACATAGTTTCTGGCTTGAGGTTGTCATGTGTGCAGCATATGTACTTAACGGGTGTCCCACTAAAGCGCTGTAGTCTATCACTCCATATGAGGCTTGGCATGACTGCAAGCCATCTGTTGCTCATCTGCGTGTTTTTGGTTGTTTGGCATATGCACTAGTGCCTGAACAACATCGTAGAAAATTGGATGATAAGGCAGTAAAATGTATTTTTGTTGGGTACAGTTCTGAAAGTAAAGGCTATCATCCGTATCATCCATAGACTAAACGCATTCTGGTTAGCCGTGATGTTGTCTTTGTGGAAGATGCTATTCACCCATTGCTTTCATGTACTAAGGAGACATCTGTTAGCTCCAAAGACATGTATGATACTTTGATGCCTCTTTTTACAGGTGGACAGTCTAGTGCTGGTCCTAATGAGGCAACTTCTCAGCCTTTGTAGGTTTCATATGATGATGCAGATCATTCCATTTCTGATGCACATTTACATGATGCACTTGTTGATGAGAGAGTTGATATTGAGCAGGCAAAAACTATGCCAAAATGGCTGGTGCAGACTTTGCCTGATAGCAAATTAGATGCACCTTTTTCATATCATACTCGTTCAGGATCTCATAGTGCCTCCTTTGCATGAGATTGCTATGCTATGGTTGTGTCTAGTCTCTGTGATGAGAATGAGCCTGTTTCTTTTGATGAAGCACAGAATTCAGAAAATTGGATGGCTGCTATGCAATAAGTGGGTATACAAATTGAAGCATAAACCTGATGGTACAATTGACATGTATAAGGCTAGGCTTGTTGCAAAGGGTTATGCGCAGGAAAGAGGCATTGATTTTGATAGGACCTTTGCACCTACATGCCATTGACTACTCTTCGGAGCATTTGTGCACTTGCAGCCCATCATGGTCGGAATGTACATCAGTTGGACATTAAAACAACATTTCTGAATGGTGACTTGCATGAAGAAGTGTATGTTTTTCAGCCCCGTGGCTTTGTGCAGAAAGGGCATGAAAACTAGGTGTGCAGGTTAAAGAAGGCATTATATGGTTTAAAGCAAGAACCACGTGCTTGGTATGAGAACATACATGCCTATCTGTTTGCACATGGTTTTGAGAACAGTCCAACTGAAAGCATCTTATATGTTAAGCGTGCTAATGATGTTCTTCTGATCATTGTTGTCTATGTTGACGACATGCTGCTCACTGGTCCTATTGAGAAGCATATTGCTGATTTCAAGGCTGATTTGCATGCCTCATTTGAGATGTCTGATTTGGGGCATTTGCATCACTATTTGGGCATTCAGTTTATGCAAGTTGATGGTGGAATGGCTTTGTGTCAAACGAAATATATTGACACATTATTGCAGTGTTTTGGCCTTGAAGTCTGTAAGCCTATTGCCACTCCTATGGAGACAGGTTTACGATTGAGTCTTCATGATGCTGAAGATGCATTTGATGCTGTTCTCTATCAGCAGGTTGTTGGATGCTTGATTTACTTATGCATTACTCGGCCATATATTCATTTTGTTGTCTCACAGATGAGCAGATTTATGCATTGCCCACGAGTCAAGCATTGGCAGGCGGTTAAGTGCATCTTTCGCTACTTGAGTGGTACTCGGCTACTTGGGTTGTTTTATCCCAAGGGGGGATCACTACCACCAGATTTGCATGCTTTTTCTGACTCTGATTGGGCTGGTTGCTATGACACTCATGTGTCCACTAGTGGCTTTTGCTTCATGCTTGGTAGCTCATGTATATCTTGGTTGAGCAAGAAGCAGCCTACTTTGGCCACTTCCAGTTGTGAGGCTGAGTATAGGGCAGCTTTCACAGCTATTGTTGAGTGTGTGTGGCTCAAACGCCTTATGGCTGATTTGGGTGTTGGTCAGTCTTCTACCACCACCATCTTCACTAACAGTCAGAGTGCATTGGCAGTTGTGAGGAACCCTGTGTTCCATGCTCGCACTAAGCACATTGAGGTGCATTATCACTATGTCAGGGAGAGGTTCTCTATTGGGGAGATCAGCTTGGCATATGTGCCCACGGAGGAGAACATTGCAGACCTTTTCATGAAGGCTCTGCCTAGGGAGAAGTTTGAAGCTTTCCGCAAAGCTTTGGGCACCGCATCACTCCCAGGGGGGATTTGTTGATATATTTAGGTAGTGATGTGTGTGAACACACTAGGACTGTCGGGGCACTTTTTTCCCTCTTTAGGAGGTTTTTTTCCCCCAGCTTGTATATACGCCTATTGCCCTAATGGGCTACTTATCTTTGTACATTCTCTAGTAATACATTCAGTATTGTGTGTTTGTGCTCCAAGCTTCTTCTTCTTCCTTGTGTTGTTTGGGTGCTTTCGTAGACATCTATCTCCAACAGTTACAGGTTCTATAATCCTTCAACCAAGCAATTCACAAGTAGAGATGTTGCGTTTGGAGAACACAGGTCTTGGTATGGTGAAGACAAACAAAAGGTAACTCTTCGATATGATCTTGATTCTGATTCTCATCAATTAGGAAGCAACCATGATACACAAGTCTAGGATCCAAGAAGTGATATAGATGATGACCAAGATGAAAGAGAAAAGGATTACAAACTATGGAAGTCAAGCGGCAACACAAAGATGCAAGAGGTTGGAGAATGCTCCAAACAAGCACCTAGAAGATCAGCAAGAGAGAAGAAAAAACTAGAAAGGTATGAATATGATTCCACATTCCTTACAAAGCATTCAATCTACTTGGAAAAAGATTGAATTTCAGAGGAACCCTCAAGCTATGAAGAGACAAAGGGAAACCCTGATTGGGAAAAGGCCATGAAAGAAGGAATAGATGCATTGAAGGAGATGGACACTTGGGATTTTGTTCCAATGTCACCAAATCAAAAGATAATTAGTTGTAGATGGAGATATAAAGTTAAGAGAAACTCAGATGGATCAGTTTGCAGGTACAAGGCAAGATTATTTGCGAAAGGATGCTCACAAACTCATGATATAGACTATGAGGAAACATTCTCACTAGTTGCAAAGATGACTATAATCAGAACATTGATAAGTGTAGCTGCTGCAAGGAATTGAAGGCTCCTCCAAATTGATGTGAAAAATACATTCTTAAATGGTTGGATAAGTGAAGAGGTATACATGTCACAACCACCAGAGTTTCAAAACCCTAATCATGCATCTTATGTTTGCAGACTTAAGAATGCATTGTATGGACTGAAACAAGCTCCTAGAGCTTGAAATTATAGGTTCGTTACATACATTCAAAATCAAGGGTTCAGACCTAGCAGCTTATATCCTTCTCTATTCATCAAAAGGGATCGTAATGAGGTTATCTATCTATGTGTATATGTAGATGATATTATTGTGATAGGTGATGATCTAAATGGCATTCAAAGGATCAAGATACACATGCAAGAGGAGTTGAAAATTCGTGACTTAGGTGAGCTCACATATTTCCTAGGTATGCAAGTGATTTATACAGATAAAGGGATGTATCTCACTTAAAGAAGATACATTGAAGACCTACTTCTCAAGTTCAGAATGGAGAACACAAAGCTTGCAAGTACACCTTTGGAGATGAAGCATAAACTTAGTGTTTATGAAGGTGAGAAAATTGAAGACATGAAAGAATATCAAAGCTTAGTAGGTAGCTTGATATATGCTACTCATACAAGGGTAGACATCTCATATAGCGTGGGAGTGCTAAGCCAATTCATGCACTCTCCAAGAAGACCACACATGGATGCAGCTAAGGGAGTATGTAAGTATCTCAAAGGTACAATCAATGAAGGTATATTCTATCCGTACTCTTCACATTTGGATATCAAAATCTATTCAGATGCACATTGGGCAAGAGTTAAGGATAATAGAATAAGTACTTTTGGTTACTTAGAATTTGTAGGTTCAAAGCTAGTGTCATGGATTTCCAAGAAGCAACCAACAGTTACTTTATCCTCAACTAAAGCAGAGTACACAGGTTTGACCATAGCAACTCAAGAGGCAATATGGTTAAAGGCATTGTATACAGATTTCGGACTTGTGAGTTCCAAATCTCACATATTTGGAGATAATGTAAGTTCCATGCATCTAGCAGCAAACCCCATTTTCCATGCAAGAACCAAACACATAGAGGTTCATTACCACTTCATTAGAGAGGAACTCATGGCAAATGAGATTGATATTTCTTTTGTTCCAATTGAAAAGCAAGTAGCAGATATGATGATGAAGGCATTTGATGGAATAAAGCTTTGTAGATTCAAAGCTATGACAAGTATTCAACCTATTAGAGAATGAAGAATCAAGCATAATTTAGCTTGAGGGGGAGTTGTTGGAACATCAAGCTTACACTATGCTTGAGGTGGATTTGATGTACATCAAAAATATAGCTTGGATTACGTCGAAGGAATATCCGTTGGAGAGTTCTTTTTCTTATGCTCACTTATTGTATTTTTGAAAAAAACTTTTCATGGATCTTTTACCATTATAAAAGCCTAGAGCTTTACAGATATAAAAGTAGAGAGAGAGAGAGAGCTAAACTTCCACAAATTTTTGGTGGTTGATTTGTAATCAAATCAATCAATCACTCACTTAAAAGTAGATCAAACTAGATCTTCACTTTTCCTAATTGTAGGAAGTGAATTGATTCCCTCCAGCAACTCTTACCGCCTTCATTTGAATTCAAACTCCACTTATAGAATTCATGGAGCACTTCTAGAGTCTATATAAAGACTTCAAAACACTTGTACGTAACATGGAAGCGATATACAAACACTTGTGACCATCATTTCACTAGTAGTAAGCTTTCAGAGGAGGCTCCTCTCTCTAGAGAGCTCCAAATTGGGTGCAAAATAGGTCATTGGAAAGGTATTAGTGTCTAGTTTATGCCTTTAAATCTACATAGCATTTCATGTGGTAGATTTGGAAAAATTGTAGTTTTTTTTGTCTTAGGGTTAGTCTCTGCATATTGTTGAAAATAGGAGGTACCACCGTTGAGTGTCTGATTCAGTCCAATAGCATATTTTGCTTATTCATTATACTCTTGTGCACTCTATGCACTCAACCCTATGTGTAGCACTCCCATAAAAGGATTTGTTCTAATTGTAATCACACTAGTTGCTATGAGCATTTGAAGTTCATTGTGTCATCCAAAGATAGTAAGTTTTTTGAGCTAAGTCTATGCGCAAACCTATCTGTTTTGTATTGACTCTTTCTCCTTGATGCTCCAAAGTACATAGTGCATTTGATCACACTTATCACATGCCTATAAGGTCTATTTGAGTGTCCATAAGCTCAAGGGCTGGTCTTGTGCCAGTTGGGTAGACCAAACTTCATCGTTTTGCAACTCACCTTTCTACCTCTTACAACCTTCTCCAAGTTCTTTCAATGTAGAGATGAGCAATCATTCTCTATAACACTAGCATGCCCAATATGATGGTGGCCCACAATCCCTTGATTTGAAGTATGCTCGTGCTTGGCCAGTGATTTCCCATTGATGGCGCACAAGATCCCATGCTTTATGCAGACTTCACGATAGCTCCTTCATGGTCCACTCCTGTATCTGTGTTTTTCACCCATGTTGTCCTGATTGCGCCTGCTAAGGCCCCTAGTGAGTGTGATGATGTCTATTGACAACCCATTGATGCTTCCATTTCCCATTTTAGTGGAGTGGCTTCTCTACACTGCTCCCGAGTCCTTGTAAAAGTGTTGGCTTGATACCCACTCTCATCATTTCTAGCCTCTAGTGCAGCTAGAATGCCTCATGATTGTTTGCAAATGTGAGCATTGTGATCATAATTACTACCTTAGTGCCATCATTGCAATCCCACATCTCGTAGGAGCCGCCGCTCCCATCACCACTTGTCCTATGATTCTTGATAGCCTTCATGAGCCTGTGTCTAGAATGATTAGTCTCTACCTCGTCTAACAACTTTGAATCCCATTCTGGTGACATTCTAGTGCTTACACGCTACCCAACATCCTAATCTTACTACCAGTGCTTTTTTGCCTCCCACCAGTTTCTTCTCAGTAGAATTTCTACTCATTTCAAAACAATTCCGATCGATACTTATGCTTCCACCAAGGTCATTATGGTGGCCCAGTGCTCCCTATGGCCTAGTGATTTTGGGTGCGCTCATTGTCCCTAAGCAATAGCCATGCCTTCCCTCTCTACTGACCATCAGTGAGAGAATTGCATCAGTGTTCCGGTAATGTGTGGCAAGCACAAGCAACTTGTCTCAGAAATCTTGATGCACCTAGCGGCACTTCATATCATTATATCCCCATAATCAGTCACGATTTGCGAATATTTCTCCATGCCTCCAACACGAAGGTGGGCCAAAACTTACTATGCCAACCTCGTGCCTAACGACAAATTTGGTCATATTGAAGGCACCCTCAAGGGCGAGGGAACCACCATTTTTGTTCTATACGGCTTCGGTGTGCTTCCCGTCCATGAACGTTCCCATTTGTTAGCCAGCCTACAATAACACCAAAGCGGTGGTGTTTTCCATGATTGTCGGTTGATTCTGGTGTACCCCTCACATAGCTTGCCATCGAAATGTGGAACTCTGGTGCCTCGCCTCGTGTTGTGAACTCAATAATCATGTGATGATTGTGTGTCCTCTTTTGTGTGCTACCTTTGTCCTTCCACGTGGACAACCAGTGCACTCCCATACATGTGCCCGTGAGAGAATCAGAGATGAGAGAGAGAGAGAGAGAGAGAGAGAGAGAGAGAGAGAGCTTGACTGGTGCCATTTAATCTTGATCATTTGCTTCTTGCTTGGTGTGCTTATTTAATTTTGCTCGCAGGATAGAAAGGGTGAACACATATCCATAGGCATGCTGTGAAGCACCAATATCAAGGGATAAAGTATTCACTTTTTACATGTGCGTTCTCAGGTAAAAGTGAAAGTCTATTTCATTCTTATGTGATAGGACATAAGTAACCGATGAAGTGTCAAAATTTATTGAGATACCATGTCCTTTTTGTCATCATGAAGACCATAAAGTTCGTAAGTGCATTGATGGTCCATACAACATATGTAAGGATGGGTCTATACCACTTTGTGCTGAAGATGCATTAAGATTATTCACCGGACATGCATTACATTGAGAGGACAATCTTTATGGGAACGGAACATTGGTTTTTCATAATGTATGCACATTGCAAGATCTCTTGGAAGAAGGGAAGAAACTATATGAGATCAATGCATCGTTAAGGAACTCTGTTACACTTATGTGTTCCTCAAGTAGCTTTGATGTGAACCTTTTCCCTATACATGAGCACTTTTTACTCTACTGCTGGCTAGAGGATTTTTCCCCATGTTACCACATACTTGATACTCTCATATGTGGTGGTACTTTGTACTTAGGGATATTATTCAGCTCTTACTTTAGTTCAGTTCATCGATCAATAGAGAGAGCTATTCCAACCATCATCTTCTCCGTGTGTCTTGCTGCGTTTGTGCTCTTTGTGTGTGCTTCTCGTGTGTCTCTCGCACTTCTACACACACCCAATAGTGGTATCAGAGCAGGTTCAGCTTCTTCTCAAGTTTCGGTTTTTCGTGTCGCGGCGCACGCGCACTTTAACAGTGCAAATCGACTTCGGAGCATAGAAGTGTGAATTTCAGCAGCCCAGAAACATTTCCACCAGGTGTGCTTGGGTTTTACCCCCATTTTGAAGTCATTCGTGCAGTCAGAATTGCCATCAGAGTGACGGTTTGCGAGCTAAAATTTCAGCACTCATTTCAGTTTTCGTCGAAGTGAAGATTTTGTCACATTCTTGTTCCTTAGTGAAATGGCGGACAGCAATGACTTGTTTGGCATGCTTCAAGCTGAAGATAAGCTTGATGGGACCAACTATCCGATGTGGTCTTACATGATGAAGCACGTTCTTGTTGCAAAACAACTTTGGAACATAGTGGCATATGTAGATCGAAGACCGGCAGGTGCTTCTACTTCACAATCTACTGTCACAGATGGAGCTTCTTCTTCGAGTACTGTGGTTTCTCCTTCTCCACCTACACAGGAGCAGCTTAGATGGGATGGAAAAGATGCTCAAGCTCATGCTTTCATTGCGCTTTCAGTGAAGCGTCATATAGTTCCACACATTCGGTCATGTTCTACATCACGACAGGCATGGGACACTCTTGCTTCTTTGTATGCCGTGCATAATGAAGCACGTGTTGCATACTTGAGGAAGCAACTTAAGGATGTATGTATGGCTGAAAATGAGTCAGTGGATGTGTATGTGACACGCATCAAGGACTTGAAAGAGCAATTGGCAAACATAGATGAGATCATTCCGGATGCATCACTCATTTCTACATTGTTGAAAGGATTACCAGAATCTCTTCAAAGCTTTGCTACTAAACTTCATTTGGTTGCAAAAGAAAATCCTAATATGTATGCATTTGATGAGGTTGTGTCTCTTCTTTTGCAAGAAGAGCAATCTAGAGTGAATAGGAGTGGTTTGATTCAGGGAATGCAAGCACTTGCTATCTAACAAAAGGGGAAGAGCAAGTATGGTTCAGCTTTTGGTTCATCAAAACCAAAGCCTCAAGCTTCCTCTTCCAGTCATTCCTCTAATGATGGTGATTTGCAAAAGAAGAAGAGATGCAAATATTGCCGGAAGGCTGGTCATACTATTGATGAGTGTAGAAAGCTTGCTAAACGCAATGAAATGAAGAAGGAATCCGGCATGTCTATTGCTGAAAATTCAGCAAATGCAAAGAATGATGAAGCTAACATGGCTCAAGATTTTTGGGCATATGTTGTTACATGTCATTATGATGCTTCTTTACATTCTAAATGCATGGTTGTGAGTGAGGCTGATTCAGATTGGTTCTTTGATAGTGGTGCTTCAAAGCACATAACATCATGCAAAAGATTTTTTGCCTCTTTGAAAGATGCACCTAAAGGAGGACATGTGGTGTGTGCAAACAATGCCTCTTATCCTATCATTGGAGTAGGAGAAATTGAGCTTACGGCTGCAAATGGAGGTGTGATTCTCTTGAAAAATGCATTATATGTGCCCGGTATCAAGAAGAACTTAATTTCAGTTGCGTTGATTGCCAAAGTAGAACTTCATGTACACTTTGTTGATGATAAGTGTATGGTTCATGATTTCAGCAATGGCGATGTTATCGTGATGTCCGGTACATTATGTAATGGTTTGTATCGCATGGATACATACAAGAGGGCTGCCTCGAATGCCTTAGTTGCTCATACTTCTTCCATGGCTGAAATGGAGCTTTGGCATGCTCGTTTTGGTCATTTAAACTTCAATAGTTTGCTCTACTTGCAAAAGAAGGACATGGTTATTGGCTTGCCTACACTTGAGTCCATTGAAAAGCATGCATGTGAAGTTTGCATTCTTGGAAAAATGCATCGTGCTTCTTTTCCAAAAGATAGTCACACACACACTACAAGAAAATTGCAACTTGTTCATAGTGATGTATGTGGTCCGGTCAAGACTCCATCTTTTGGGAAGCATGTATATTTTGTTACCTTCATTGATGATGCTACTCGCCATACATGGGTGTATCCTATGAAAGAAAAGAATGAGGTATTTTCTTGCTTCAAAGCATTTTTAGCTATGGCTGAAAATTTTCTTCACAAAAGCTTTTGACTATACGCACGGATCGTGGTGGTGAGTACATGTCACATGAGTTTAATGCTTTTCTTCGTGAAAGAGGTATTTCACACCAATGTACGGTGCCATATACACCTCAACAAAATGGTGTTGCCGAGCGTAAAAATAGAACTTTACTTGAAATGGCACGATGTATGGTTAAAGGAAAGCATCTTCCTCATAAATTTTGGATGGAAGCAGTAATGTGTGCAAATTATGTGTTGAATCGCTGCCCTACAAAAGCATTGGGAGTCATCACTCTTTATGAGGCTTGGAATGGTCATAAGCCTATGGCTAGTCATATGCGTGTGTTTGGTTGTTTGGCATATGCTCTTGTGCCATCACAACAACGTCACAAACTTGATGACAAGGCAAAGAAATGTATATTTGTTGGTTATAGTGCTGAAAGTAAGGGATATCGGTTGTACCATCCATTGACGAACACAATTATTGTGAGTCCAGATGTGGTATTTGCTGAAAATTCAGTTTTCCCTCTACTTGAATGCAAAAAACTGCCAACAGTTAGCTCACAAGATGTGTTCGATACACTCATGCCTTTGTTCCAAAATGGTGCGCTTGACAATGGCCATGTAGACCAGCCAACTGAGGTTCAAAGGGCTGAAAAATTCCAGCCAAATAGGGCTGAAAATGCAGAGAATTTTCAGCCAAACATGGCTGAAAAAATTCAGCCAAAAATTGCCAAAACTGTTGGAAATTTTCAGCCACATATGGCTGAACATTTGCGTCCAAATATGGCCGAAACTAAGCACGAAATTCAGCCCACACATGATGTACATATTGAAGATGTTTTACATAATGAACGCATGTCTATCAAGAGTGCACAATCTATGCCAAAGTGGCTGAAACAAACTTTACAGGACAGCAAATTGAGTGCACCTTTACTTGGTAGAACAAGATCAAGCTCTCACCATGCATCAAGTAATTTTGTGGATTATTCTCTTATTGCTACAACATGTAATGAAGAGCCACTTTCTTTTGAAGATGCATGTGATGATCCACAATGGATGAGTGCTATGCAATCAGAAATGGATTCCATACATAGGAATGGTACTTGGGAGTTATGTTAATTGCCAAAAGGAAAGAATGCCATTGGTACAAAGTGGGTTTATAAGATTAAGAGAAAATCTGATGGTAGCATTGATCGCTACAAAGCTAGATTGGTTGCCAAAGGATATGCGCAACAATATGGCATTGACTATGAGGAAACTTTTGCACCTACTTCACGCATGACTACCATTCGTACCGTGGTTGCATTGGCTGCCCATCGAGGTTGGAAAGTGCATCAATTGGACATAAAAACAGCCTTCTTGAATGGAGATTTGCAAGAAGAGGTCTATGTGAAGCAACCTCCTGGATTTGCTATGAAAGGGAAAGAGCATATGGTTTGTCGCTTGCATAAAGCTTTGTATGGTCTCAAGCAAGCTCCACGTGCATGGTATGACAAAATACATAAGCACTTGATTGCTCTTGGCTTCACATGTAGTCCGATTGAAAGCACACTCTATGTACGCAAAAATGGGGCTGATCTTATAGTGCTTATTCTTTATGTTGATGACATACTCTTGACTGGGTCATGTGATGCAAAACTTGACATTCTTATGGCTGATTTGCAGCATACTTTTGATGTCACTTATCTTGGTCTTTTGAGCTACTATCTTGGCATCCAGTTTGTATCCGTTGAGGGGGGAATTGTTATGCATCAAGCAAAGTATGTTGAGAAACTAATTCAGTGTTTTGACTTTGAGGATTGCAAGCCAGTTTCCACACCAGTTGAGACAGGATTTAGATTCTCAGTTGAGGATGCCAGTGATGCATTTGACACTTCTGTTTATCAGCAGGCTGTGGGATGTCTTATATATGCATGCAACACAAGGCCGGATATACAGTATGCAGTTTCCCAGTTGAGTCGATTCATGCATAGCCCTGGCACTAAGCATTGGCAAGCGGTGAAACGTGTGTTTAGATATCTTCGAGGCACTTTGAGCTTAGGTCTCTTTTATGGCAGAGATGTTCAACCATGCTTGCATGCTTTTACAGATAGTGATTGGGCTGGTTGTTATGATACTCGCGTGTCCACCAGTGGTAATTGCTTTTTCCTTGGAGACTCATGCATATCTTGGTTGAGTAAGAAGCAACCTATAGTGGCGACATCGAGTTGTGAAGCTGAGTACAGGGCAGTTTTCACAGCTACAGTGGAGTGTATATGGCTGAGACGCCTATTGATGGATCTTTGCATGGAGATTGATGCTGCTACACATATTCTCACAGATAGTCAGAGTGCTTTGGTTGTTGCACAAAACCCAGTGTTTCATGCACGGACCAAACATATTGAGTTGCATTATCACTATGTGAGAGAGCGCCTTCATGCAGGAGATATTGATTTGGTATATGTGCCTACACAAGATAATGTGGCAGACATATTCACCAAAGCTCTTCCATGGGAAAAGTTTGAAGCTTTTCGCAAAGCTTTAGGCTTATTACCTTGTGGGGGCTGATCTGTCACTCCCTGTATGTGTTCACATCATTCGCTCCAGGGGGGTTTGTTACACTTATGTGTTCCTCGAGTAGCTTTGATGTGAACCTTTTCCCTATACATGGGCACTTTTTACTCTAGTGCTGGCTAGAGGTTTTTTCCCATGTTACCACATACTTGATACTCTCATATGTGGTGGTACTTTGTACTTAGGGATATTATTCAGCTCTTACTTCAGTTCAGTTCATCGATCAATAGAGAGAGCTACTCCAGCCATCGTCTTCTCCGTGTGTCTTGCTGCGTTTGTGCTCTTTGTGTGTGCTTCTCGTGTGTCTCTCTCACTTCTACACACACCCAACAAACTCTACATGCATGCTACCGGGTATGTTAAATATATTCATTGAAGGTTGTGAAGAGTTGAAAGATAGAATTAAGCACACTACATATATTCTATATGATCAATTACCTTCTAGTTTGAGATTGATTTCCAAGAATGATGTGAAAATTACATGTGTGCATGATATATCCACATTGAAAAATGATTCTAATGCCACCTCTTGTGATGATACCTTAATGCATGTATCTACATTGAGTGAAAAACAAACTACATATGGTGGTTCACATATGCATTCCATTTCTTGCTCCATTTCTTGTTCATTGGATAAAGAAAGCATAACTAAAGTCAGCCTTATTGATGCTAATGGGAAGGTTAATAACGATATGGCTTTGATTGATGATAATATGGTGCACATGTTAAGGATATGCATGGAAAGGTATTACACCTCTTCCTGCTATATATTTGGATGATGATATGATTGAGCATAATGATGAGAATTGTTCACATGTTATGTATGGAAATGAGTTTGCTACCATTCTTTTGCACGATGCAAGTAGTGAATCCTCTTTTCCTCTTGGTTATGAACATACAATTTCTCATAACAAAACAATACATGACAATGATGATCCATCTTTATGCATCATTGAGAAAGACATTGAATTTACGCATGAAGATTTGATACAAAAGGAACATATTCTTTAATCATGATAATATTTTTGCTTCCATTGATGATGATATTCTCTTTTCCCATGACATTGATCCTCCTATTTTTGTTCAAAGTAATCATGATAATGCTTGTGTTTATGATCCCTCTTCTCCACCAATCTTTGTTATTTATGGTGATGATGACATTACCATATTGCATGATGCAAAGCCTGATGCTTTACCTATCTTTGATGCTTATTGTGATGATGATGCTTTGAATGAAAAGGAATGCATTGACGATGCACATCTACATACTCTAATGGCAACCACAAACACACATGATTTCATATTGTATGATGCTACCACACCCATGTTTGATGCCTATAAGGGGTGTGATGGTAAAGTAGATAATGATAATGATATCTTTTTTCACCTTTGTGAGGCATAGTAATGAAGGGATTGAGGAGAAAAACATTCTTTATGTTAGCACACATGTTGCAAAATTGATTTAGGATTGTGGAAAACACCATTTGTCGGTCATGAAACATCCTAGGCACCCAATTCACTTTATGTCTCAATTTTCTTTCACTTATGAAGGAACATTACCTCATAAGGGAAGCATAAGTAGGTTTCCAAAGCATATCACACAAAAGATATCTTTGACGTGTGGCTTTTTATATGATTCTTGATTGGGTAGATGCATATGTCATGGATATGAAGATTATTAATCTATGTTCTCGTTCTTTAGTTGAGGATTATCTCATTGTTGTGCTATGGAGTTTTGTTATTGTATCATTCCCTCATGTATTAATGATGTTTATGCTTGGTGAAGTATATGCATAGTTGTGCATAGTCTAGGTTGCCACAAAGATAAATTGATATGGAGTATTTTTATTGATGATGTTGAGCAAATTCATGTGCAATTCCAAATTTGAAAGCAAAGTGAAGCATACATGGAGCATGATGATCTAAAGTATGATGAAATGAAGCATGTTGAGCATGATAAAGCAAAGATTTAGGATGCTAAACAAAGCATATGGCTTCTTATTACATTGTATAACTCAATCTTATGGATTCAAATTCGTCTTTCTTATCCCATGATATGACTCTTGATGTACCTCAAAATGTATTCTCACATGATGTATTTTACAAAGATTGTATATGATGATAAGGGATCACCCAAGCACTTGTTTCATTTTTCATATAGAAGCATACTTTAGGAAGTGTGTCTTGTTATATATATGAGGAGCAGATTGTATATCTTGGCATACTCCTAGGCAGTATACTTTGCCCTTGATATATGTAATTAGTCCATAATTGTATGGGCATTGCATTTTCCTTCCATACCATGGTTTGACCATGCACTTTGGTTGGTGAAGCAATGTTCCATAGGGTAGAATCATGTATTAAACCTAGGGCATTGGTATGCAATGTGTGAGATTCGGGTCCGCCACATGTGCCATTGTTAGAGTGGCATCGTTTATCACTTTTTGGTTGGCTTTTTATCATTTAATTAAAGGCTCAAATTGAAGGTTTCTTGAAGGGTTGCAATGAACAGACACAAAAGCCATACAAATGGGTGTATGTAACTGTATAGATATGTGGCTTTAATGAATGGAACACAAGCACATTTTGGAATGGCTCTATCATAGAATCATTTTGGGTATTTCCTCTTCACCTCATCTTCTTTGTCATTTATTGTCATGAGGAAGGAGATAAGGAACAGAGCTCACACACACACTCTCACTCTCAAGGAGAAGCACACACACAGATTGAGGCAAGGAAGAATGATCTTCTTCTTCTTCTCCTATTACATAAAAGGAATGTACAAGAATGACCTAAAAACAAGAATACAACAAGTGCAATATATAAAGACCAATACATAAGGAAAAACCTAATGTCCGCGAATGAGTGAGCTGGCAAGAGACAAATGTGCCATCACTCTCGGTAGATAAATCTAATAAAGCTCAATGAAGTATCCCTGACATATATCGGTATAACCACTATACATGTCAGAGAAACGAAAAACTGGTACGTGTCATTCTGGATCATCACATGTTGAGCTTGATATCTCAACACTCCCCCTCAAGCTCAACGCCATATCCTGTAATACAAGCATCTTCCCGAACTTCTTCAACTTCTCAGCTCCAAGTGCTTTGGTGAAAATATCAGCAACCTGCTCATCTGTTCTCACATAAACAAGATCAATATCACCTGCTAATACCTTCTCTCTGATGAAGTGATAATGTACCTCGATATGCTTTGTTCTAGCATGGAAAACAGGGTTCCGTGCTAACTGTATGCTGCTAAGATTATCACAATAGATAGTGATAGGCTTTTGCACTTCCACACCTAAATCTGCAAGTAACATCTCCAGCCATGATGCCTCACATGCTGCCATTGCAGCACCTCTATACTCAGCCTCTGTACTCGACAAAGCAACAGTGGGTTGCTTCTTACTGCTCCATGTAATAGCTGCACCTCCAAGTGAGAAAAGAAAGCCACTAGTAGATCTTCTATCTGGAGTACTACCAACCCAACCTGCATCGGTGTATCCATGAACCTGCAACTCCACACCAGCTTCATAAAACAATGCATAATCCAAAGTAGTAGTCACATAACGTAGAGTGAGCCTCAGAGCATCCAAATGTGGCTTCCTGGGAACTTGCATAAACTGACTTTCAAGTCCAATAGTATAACTTAGATCAGGCCTTGTAATTGTGAGATGTATAAAACTCCCCATAATTTTCCTGTACATAGTAGCATTTTCCAATGCTTCACTTGATGTAGTATCCAATTTCAAATTCTGATCTAATGGCATAGAAATTGGCTTACAATCAGCCATACCATACTTTTGCAGCATATTCAAGGCATATTGCCTTTGCGACATCCATATACCTGTTTCTGTATGTATAAACTCAATGCCCAAGAAATAGCGCAGCACACCAATATCTTTCATGTCGAATTCCTGCATAAGAAGTTTCTTTACCTCTTTGATGTTTTCTTCATTATCACCACCTACAATCAGGTCATCAACATAAATAGCCACAATAGTGATGCCATCATCGGCCTTCCTTGCATATAGTGAGTGATCTGCATCACACATAGAGAACCCAATGCTGGTTAAGTAATCAGCAATCCTTGCATGCCATGCACGAGGGGCTTGCTTCAGCCCATACAAAGCCTTTTGCAACCTGCAAACATATTCTGGATGCTTTGAATCTTCATATCCTTGTGGCTGGTCCATATGTACTTCCTGCAACTCACCATGTAGGAAAGCATTCTTCACATCCATCTGATGCAAAGTCCATCCTTTTGCTGTAGCTAATGCAACAAGTGTTCTGACAATAGACATTTTAGCTACAGGACTGAATTTTTCCTCATAATCAATGCCATATGTTTGTGCATAACCTTTAGCTACCAATCGTGCTTTATACCTGCTTATGCTACCATCAGCATTATGCTTTACCTTGTAAACCCATTTGCAGCCTATGGATTTCTTTCCTTGTGGCAATGAAACCAGCTTCCATGTATCATTTCCATAAAGTGCAGTCATCTCCTCATCCATAGCTTTTTCCCAATCTGCATTACCAATCGCATCTTCAAAACAAGAAGGTTCAGCATCTTGTATTACCTTTGTCATGTAGGCACAATGGCGAGCCATGTAATTATCATATGTCAATCGTTGCACTGAATTACGCATCCTCCCAGATCTTCTTGGTCCTGGGTCACTTCTTCTTGTATCATCTGCATGTGCCCTTCTTACTCCTCGAGTCTTCACAGAGGGCAATCCAAGTTCCTCATCAATACTCTTTTCTGAACCACTTGAATCTCCATCAACATCTTCAAAACCTGCACCTGTTTTACTACCAGCAGAAAGCTTTTCTTTACCTTTCTAGGATGTATTTGATGAATTCGTTGGACTGAAATTTCCACGCAATCTTCCACTCCATGGATTTGAGTTGGAACTATTGCTTGGTGATGCATCCGGTCCACTTAAAACTTGAGATTCTGCACTAGATTTTTCAGCATTTTCTTTATCATTTGGTTCAAGATTCAGTCCTTCTTTGGCATCTACATAGAAGCTTGACATTTCATCAAATACCACATCTCTGCTCACCTTCACCTGTCGTGTGAGTGGTGTTAAGTGCTTAAAACGCGAGTCTAACTGTCAGAAACACATTTAAGCCCCTAAGTGGGTTCTTGGGAGTGGTAGGGGTCTGTTAGACAGAGGCCCTGTACTTAGTTCCCAAACTTACTGCTCACACCCAACACTATACTCATGTTGAAAGCTCTATCAACGATTACTGTGCTTAGATATTACCGTCACAGTCTTAGCTCAACCAAGCGTACCGAATGCACTAAGATGCCATGTTGCATCTACACATAACCTTACTGGTAATGCCAGAAACACGAGTATTCGATCAATTTCATAGAACGGGTATAAACAATCAGACAACACCGTAACACAGAGAACTTTGACAGTTCATACACACAGTACTGAGGATTCAGTACTCATTCCAAGAGATCTCTACTGTAACTTAAACTTACTATGTGAAACCTGAACCTAGATACTACAGACAACTTAAGTCAATCACAGGCACCAGAAGAGTTACAATGACTGCACAAACTTTGTCATACACTTACAGAACGTTTCAAGAAAAGAGACAATCCAATAAGCGAGCTAATTGAGACGCACAATTGCCATGGATACCATCAAACACTCGATAAACCGAAACACAGATACACAGAGTACAATC
Organism: Ceratopteris richardii; assembly: GCA_020310875.1. Taxonomy (NCBI): domain Eukaryota; kingdom Viridiplantae; phylum Streptophyta; class Polypodiopsida; order Polypodiales; family Pteridaceae; genus Ceratopteris; species Ceratopteris richardii. The sequence goes on from CM035415.1 coordinate 155,427,912, forward strand.
CGATTACGTAGAAATTAAAGAACCGCGCTACAGTAGTGTTCAGGCAATTCCCCAGACGAACAATCTGGTGATTCCACGAATCGTCTTACTGGTTAACAACGGTACAGATGTCGACAATAGACAAGAAAAGAGGCGCCAGACAACAAAGGACGAACCAGAACTCAAAAAACAAAAGATTATGCAAAACAGACACTACAGATACGATCCGCTCAGTCACCCAAACAGACAGTCTGGTGATCCATCACGACTATATCTCTACGCGTCTTTCTTTTCATTGCTTTATATAAAAGAATACATAGTGCCTACGTAACAACCTTTTACACGTGTGAAGCAAGATTTTAGTTACATCTTTCCAATCCGGCGGCTGACTAACACTGGCACGCACGGTGGACGGCAGGTTTTTACAAAAGACTACTACTCGTCTATAATTCCTTCTAAGTACATATTCCTAGCTAATCTAAAGGTACATGCTATCTTTCTCTTGAGGGTTTCTAATAACTGTTTTAGGATGTCCGGTTCTAGTAATTGTGCATCTATACGTACAGAGCTCAGGGCTATGGCTTCATTTAGCAAAATTTCTGCTTGGGTCTGCAGAAATGCTTCCTGTAAGTAAAACTCATTGGCCAGCGCTGCATCTCTGGAAGTCTTCATTTCGGCCACCTATTGTTCCATCTTGTATATTCTTTCTTTTTGGTTTTCCAGTTGATTTTCCCGTCTCTCGATTTCCTGAACTTGAAAGTTCACTGTTCTTGTATATGATTCTTTTTAGCGTCTGAGATCTGCAATTAGCTTTTGTGTCTGCGCTTCCTTGGTTAAGTAATGTTTGAGAATATTATTGACATCTGCTAGATTTTTGTTGGTCCTCTGAAGCTCTTCTTCTGTTCTTTTAACCTGCCTCTACTGTTCTTGACTCTACTGCACCAGTTCTTGTAACTGATTTCTGGTTTCTTCGAGTAAGTTACCTAAGGCCATCCTTGCATCTTCCTTGTCCTGGATATCTTGCTTCAGTTTAATTATTTCTGCATCGGCAGCCAACAGTAGTTCCTCCTTCTCTTTTGCTGCTATCAGGGCTTCATCTCGCTGAGTTGTAATTTGTTCCTGTTCTTGAAGCCTGGTCTATAATTGCTCTATTTGTGCATGAAGTGCATGGTTTTCAGCCTTTACTACCTGTAACTCCTCCTGGAGGGGAGTGATATCTGCCTCCATTACTTCTAATTTGTGTTGGAAGTCTTCTCGAACAGTGTCTATGATTTGCTTCAATTGGTGCAGCAGTTGTTGTGATAAAGTGATTAGAAACTGACCCATTGATTCTAACTCAGAGAATATGGGGATGGATGGGAGTTGAGGAGGATGACGAGGTTGGGACGAGGATGGCGTGAGGAGTTGTTGAGAGTTCGGTGGAGAGTAGTTAGGTGATGATGAAGAAGAGGCTGTGGCTTCGTTGGGGTGAGTGGGCTAGATAGGGATAATGGGCTTGATGGGTGGTTCTGGTGGGGGAGTGGGAATGACGGTATGAGTTTGTGTTACCTGATCTGCGTTTTGTTGTGCAGTGTCTTCGGCTGTAGACTCAACTGCCTTAAGTAACCTTTCGAGTGCTTCTTTAGCCACTTGTTCTTCATCTGCTTTTTGTCCCTCTTCAGACTGTTGCTGTGATTCTTCTTCGGTAGAGGATGTGTCAACTTTAGTATGATTTTCTTGTTGTTGCTCCTGGGAAGATTGTGCAGAGGATTCATTCTGCATTGATGTTGTGGTGTCGTGGAATGTTTCCTCGTCCTGTTTTTCTTCTTCTTTGTCGTCATCCTTGTTTCCTTCGGCAGATCCTTGTGCTTCACTCTCAGAAGAATTGATTCTGACCCTCTTTCTGCGGAAGAGTTGGTTTAGTTCTTCTTCATCTTCTTCCTCATCGTCCCACAATTGTACCGATTCTTCATGTCGCAGAATAGGCCCTCTGGGTGGTGGTTCTGTTGCAAGTATTACCGGAAAGAGGAATGAAAGGATGTGCGGCAGTCTGGATCTCGGCATGCCTCCCTTGTTTACCTGTTTCATAATGGACACACATTCTCGGTGAATGCGGTGGAAGAAGAAGGATGCAAAGTTTACTGGTTCTTGCACAGCTAATTCTATGGCGGAGTAGAAGGGGCGGGATATTCCATATGTGCGTTTCTGTAGGTTGATAATGGCTACTAAAAACTGGAGGGATGATCGTTCTGGTTCCGGTCGGCAGAGAATCACATACTCGTTGGATGAATGCCTAGGAAATAACTCTACCATTCTAGCGACCATCAGACTTGGGTCATTTTCCCGGCCTTGCGAAGGGAGTCTAAAGGCTTCTGCAAAAGCTTGGAATGTGATAAGTGTACGGGATGGGAGGGAGGTGATAGGCCAGCTCTGCTCGGTGGCAGGTGTGTTGGCGATGGCGGAGATGATTTGGGCAAAAAATGGGTGGGACTCCACTGAATGCCAAGGTGTTAAGCCCACGAATGCGCAGGAACTCTCCTACGTCTGCGGGGAGTCCATCACGAAAGGCGGCGTAATTAGCCAAAGCTTCCATGGCGCACAAAACGACAGTAAACACAAGCACGCAAAGCACAGGGTAAGCACACAGAGCACAAATCACACAAACACAATAGCGATTTTCGGTGAAACAGAAAAGGTTAAGTAGATGCGTCGCAGTGGAGAGCAATGAAGGATGATTAATCATCATGCGGTACTGAAATAATAATTCTTAACTTCAGTGTGCATGCGTGAGTAGCTAGCAAGTGCAGGGCGGCCGTGGACATAATTAGGTAAAACGCGGATATTTACAGATTTATTTTATTAAGCACTCAAAATAAAAGAAAAGAAAAGAAAAGAAAAGGGAAGGGAACGCCAAAAGTTGCGACCAACCGCAAAACGTTTCAGTGCGGGTTAGACGTGTGTTGATACGGCCGCAGCGTCGAACCGTTAATGACTTTCGGAAGAGGGACTCCGGTCAACGTAGTCAACCGAAAACTTTGCTGGGCCCACTTGCTCAAAAATTTGGTAGGGACCAAACCATCGTAATTTGAATTTGCCAGCAGACCGATTCAACTTTGCATTGTAAAAGAGTACAAGTTGTCCCACCGTAAAAATTGGAGTCTTTAGATATCGATCATGTATTCGAGCTTGTCTTAGTTGTACTTCCTGCATAGTCAAAAAACTGTGCCATCGATGCTCGTCTAATTCTCTAAGTGTATCCAACCGAAATGATAGTGAGTCTTCCGGTAGCAATTTTTGAGTGATTGCTACTCGTAAGCTTCGTATAACTATCTCCATCGGTGCTATTGCTTCTAATCCATACGCTAGTTTGAACGGGGTTAATCCTGTTGTTACCTTGTATGTAGTCCGATATGCCCATAATACTGCAGGCAACAGGTGATCCCATCTTTCCGGTGCTTCTAAAATGAGTTTTCGAAGCATATTCAACAAAGATTTGTTTGTACTCTCAGCTAGGCCATTTGCACGAGGGTAATATGGTGAACTAAATTTATGTGTGACCTGAAACGAATGTGTGAGTACTTTCATTAAATTGTTGACAAAATGAGTGCCTTGATTTGTAACAAGGTCCCAGGGTAAACCAAAACGTGGAAAGACATCGGTTAGCAGACACTTTGCTACCGCAACAGCTATAGCAGACTGTAAAGCCCAGGCTTCTGCCCATCTGGTAGCATAATCAGTACATGTCAAAATATAATGATTGTTACTGAAGATTGCTGGTGGTGTGATAGGTCCAATGAAATCTAGACCCCACTTCTGAAAAGGTTCTATGGTAGGATAGGTTGTAGCGGAAAATAATGATGTGGTAATGGTTGTCCAGACCTCTGACAATTATCACATTTTTTTACAAACTACAATACATCCCTGTACATAGTAGGCCACCAGAGACCACTTTGCAGAATTTTTCGGTGAGTTAAGTCTGCAGCAAAATGGCCACCGGAAGGAATTGAGTGAGCCAAAGTAATAACTGAGTTAACTTCATGTGGAGGAATACATCGAAGTAAAATTCCAATATGATCCATATAGTATAATTCTCCAGCAATCAACCAAAATCGGCGGCTAAAAACTGCAATTTTCCTGCGTATTGCCGTAGAAGTTTGAGATGGGAGGCATCCATCAGTGAGAAAGGTCAATATTTGATCATAGTATGTAGATGGCATAGGTGGGTCTGTAATTTCATCATTCGTTGGTTCAGAGACATAAATCACCGGAGTTGTGTCATCTACACCTATCGGAGCTTCACTGGAATCTAAGCGAGACAAAAAATCTGCTAAGGCATGTGAACTGCTTGGCCGATGAATGACTTCATAGTCAAATTCTTGTAAAAGTAGAACCCATCGTGCTAATCGACCTCCTAGATGTTGTTGTCGAACCAGGTAAACAAGTGCAGCGTGATCTACATGAAAAGTAAATCTACGGCCCAGCAAATAATGTCTGAATTTCTTGACACAATATACTAAACCTAGACATTCTCTTTCTGTTATAGAGTAATTCTTTTCAGCAGGGGCTAATCTTCGACTTGCATAGTACACTGGTCTGAACCACTTATCAGTTTGTTGCATTAAAACGCTCCCTATTGCTATATCTGAAGCATCAACAAATACATGAAATGGGCGATCCCAGTCAGGAGGCTGTAAGATGGGAACTTGTATTAATAAACACTTTAAGCAATCAAAGGCTATCTTACATTCCTGAGTCCACTCAAATTGTCGAGGAGTCTTGGTGATTAATCTGTTCAGTGGTATTGCCAAGTGAGCAAGCCATCGCAGGTGTCATCCATGACATCTTACTTGGCCCATGAAGCGCATTACTTCCTTCGGTGTAGTGGGCACCGGAGCTTCTATCACAGCTGAAACTTTATCTCGGTCTACCTGTATACCTTGTGCAGATACAATGTGGCCAAGTAGCTTGCCACATGAAACTGCAAACACAGATTTGTTTGGGTTCAAATAGAGTCTGTATTCTCTGCACTTTTCAAAGCAGCACCGTAAATGGAACAGGTGTGCTATCATCTTCCCGAAAATTGAAAAATCATCAAGATATACTTGCATAAAAGAGGTAAGGTAAGGAGAAAATATTTCCTGCATACACCTTTGGAATATACTTCGGGCATTTCTTAATCCAAACCACATAACAGTACATGCGAAAACACCCCAGTTGGTAATGAAGGCGGTCTTCAGTATATCTTGTTCAGTCATTCTAACTTGATTATACCCACTGTACCCATCTAAGAATGAATACATTTCATGTCCTGCTACTCTATCAAGCATTGTGTCAAGAAAAGGGAGCGAAAATGGATCAGGCACTGTAGCTGCGTTCAGTTTCCGGTAATCTACACATATTCGTAATTGCTTATTCTTCTTAGGGACAATAACGATTGGTGAGATCCATTCAGCATGCTCTACTGGTACAATGAATCCAACCTTCAATAACCTATCTAGTTCTGCCTTTACCTGTGATGCATAGTTTGGATTCATCCGGTAGCTGGGTTGCTTGATCGGTCTTGCTTCTGGCTTCAGCATGACCCTGTGTTGGTAGATGCGCGGGTCCAAACCCTTCATATCTTTGTAATCCCATGCAAATACATCAGAAAATTCGCGAAGTAGTTGGATTAGATCTGCTTGAAATAATTTCGGTAAGTTTTGCTTTATCCTAACAGCTCGTGGATTTTCTTCATCTCCTAAATTGTAAGTGGTCAGTTGATCTTCTGAAACATAGAATTGTCGAGGCTTCTCTGTATTCTCAGCTGGGTTAAAGAGTTGTTGTAGATCAGCTTCATCTATGGGAGCCTTATCTTCTTTCATATCTGTTTCTGTTACAGTCATCATCGTACACACTGTAGGATTCCAGTTATCTACAATAGGTTGTAGATCAACAGTTCCTAGGGAAATCAAGTCAATGTTATTTTTTAGAAACTCTTCTTCTTCATCATCTGACAACCCATCTAGCATATGGACTGGTTCCGCAAAATACGGTCTAGCATGCAACTCGCAAGGTTGTATAGCATCTAATTTTACAACGTATTTACGATTATTATCCTTGAAAGTGAGGTCTTGTGCAGAACAATCCTGTATCACCTTAGCATGCTTCAACCAAGGTCGGTCGAAAAGGAGGTTGTAATCAAAAGTGGATTCTGGTAAATCTAGTATGACAAAGGTCATTTTAAATGTTGTACCTTGTAAAGTGATTGGTACATTTCGTACAAGTCCTATGGGATGGACTCTTGATTGGTCGACCATTCTGACAAAAAACTGAACTGGTTCGATTTCGGTCCACCCTAACTTTTTACACAGTGCAGCAGTAGCAATGTTGACTCCAGATCCTCCATCAATTAGTACCTATGTGATTTTATGATTTTTATACCATACCGTAATCAAAGGAGCTGAATGATCGACCATAGAATCAGGTTCTGGTTGCACTGTTGCTGTCGCTGGAATGCAGGAAGGCACAGGACTGAACTATTGTTGGAATTGTTGTCTGACTCCTGGTACTAGTGCCAGCAATTGCCCAAGGGGAAGAGTAATGGATGCTTTAGATAAAATCTCCCAGGCTTTTTGTGATTGAGTTGTATTTTCTACTGCCTCAGAAGATGATGCACCGGCTGAAGATGATGTATCAGCTGAAGATGATGTGCCTTCTACAGAGTTAGAATCTTGTTTCTGTGTCCCTTCATTGGTTAATGGTATCTGGGTTACCGGAATAGGATCTGGAAACACTGGGGGTTCTACGGTGTTCTTGACTAGCCTTATCATACATCCGTTGTTGTTCTCTGATGCCTGGTTCAAATATTTCGGCTGCTGGTTGTAACGGCCTTCCAGATCTGGTCTGAACTACTGTAGCGTATGTTTCTACTGGTGTGATTTGCACCATAAAGGTCATCGGGTTTTGTCATTCTTTCTTCCTCTGATCATACTCAGCTGCATCCTTACAAAATCTTCTAATGTGACCAAATTCTCCATAGAAATGACAGCGCCGTGGTGGCAAATTGGGATTTTCCGGTGGCGGTCCGGTCTGCCAGCGGTTTGCATTATAGTTATTATTTCTTTGTCCTCTGAAATTTTGATATCCTTGTTGCTGGTTGTTTCTCATTTGCGGAGGAACATAGTGATTGGCTGGCTGCCCTGGTTAGCATAAAACAACTGATTAAGTGCACAAGTGGCACTAGTATGGCCTGAATTCTTGTAGGTAGTGTAGTACACCTGTGTGGTCGGGTCTTCGATGACAATTCTATTTGCTTTTAACCACTCCAGATCTTCTGTAAATCCTCCAACCTTGTTCTCCAACTGCAAAGCCATTGCGATCACTGCATCTAGCATCATAGCTCCTACACAGCGTATGATCATAATCTGTTTAAGTTGCGGGGTCAAGCCGTTGATGAACCATTGAGTAATAACGTCATCCGGTAGGTTGGCATGTGCTGGGGGTAACTGCCTCAAATGAGTCCTGAATAGAGTGGCGTACTCCTGTACAATTTGATTTATCTTCTGTCTATTGTTTTGCAGGTAATCAAAAATTTCGGCTGGATTCTTCTTTAGCCTGAATCTTTGCAAAAAGGCATCTCTTACTGCTTCATAGGTGCCGAAATGGTTAATATAATATTCTGTAAGCCATCTAGCTGCTTCGTTGACCAATGTCGATTGGAAAACAATAGTCTTATACGCCGGATGAGGTGGATGGTTGAGTACTGCATAGCTTATCTCAAATGTGCGTACATGAGCATCCGGGTCATCACCTAGGAATCCACCAAATTTGGTGTACGTTACTCCTGTCCGAGTCGGCCTCGGTAGACAATGTTGTTGTTGTTGTTCATTCATCGTGCTGATGGTTGTATGGTGACTATCTCCTATATTCCGAGGCTGAATATCTGAACCGTCGGAGTCTGTATCAGCTTGTGCACTTTCCCGTTCCATAATCTTGTTCAGTATGCTTTGAATCTTGGTTTCAAATAAGCTACCTTCCTTCTTGATGTCAAATGTAGCGAAGCTTACTCCAAATAGCGGTGACTGGGCTGAAGATTCACCGAGGAATGGTAAACCATCGTCGGAAAACTGCAACCTTGTTATCGAAATATCACCGGAATGTGTCAAATTTTCGTCAAAACAAGGTGTTTTTTCGCCTTCGCTAATTTCTTTGGCTAAAGTGTTTCTAGTCGTAAAAAAATTTGAATCTTTACCCAATGTTGTTAAACTAACTTCAGGCTGCGTCTTGGTAGATTCTGGAGTTACTATATCTTCGACAGACTGTGCCGAAATAGTACCGGAATTTACCAGAGGCGTAACACGTTCCACCGGAATATGACCGGAATCACTACTAACGTTTTTTACTTTCTTGACAACTGGGTTAGACCTAGTTGTACTCCTACCTCCCGGAGTCGTTTTTAGCAAATTAAGTACCCCAGGCTGGCGGTTCTTTGGATACGTTTTGAAAGGAACTTGGAGAAGCTTGTCGAAGGTAGAAAAGTGCGTTTCGAAGCGACGAAGTTTGGTCAAGCCAACCGGCACAAGACCAGCCCTTGAGCTTTTGGAGACTCAAATAGACCTTATAGGCATGCTATAAGTGCAAAGAAACACACTATGTACCTTGGAGCATCAAGGAGAATGAGTCGATACAAAACAGATAGGTTCGCGGGTCGACTAGCTCAAAAACTTACTATCTATGGAAGAGACAATGAACTTCAAATGCCCATAGCGACCAGCGTGATTACAATTAGAAAAAATCCTTTTATGGGAGTGATACACATAGGGTTGAGTGTATGGAATGCACAAAAGTATAAGGAATAAGCAAAATATGCTATAGGAATGAATGCGACATTCACCGGTGGTACTTCCTATTTTTCAGGAATACATAGAGATTGACCCCGAGGCAGAAAACCTAAGATTTCTCCAAATCTCCTGAACCAAATGCTTTGCAAACTTACAGGCGTAAACTAAACACTAATACCTTTCCAATGAGTCCTCTTGCACACAATTTGGAGCTCTAACGAGAGAGCAGCATCCTCTGCAAGATTACTGTTGGCGAAGAAGATGATGTAGAAAATTGAAGGAGCAAGACAATGATGGTCACAAGTGTATGTATATTGCTTCCATGTATTTTACAAGTGATTCCAAGTCTTTATATAGACTCTAGGAGTGTTCCACGAGTTTTACAAGTTGAATTTGAATTCAAATGAAGGTGGGAATGGTTGTTGGAGGGAAGCAATTCACTTCCCTACAATCTAGGAAAAGTGAAGATCTTGATTGATCTACTTTTAGGTGACTTGATTTGGTTGATTGAATGCAACTTCAACGACCAAAATTTCGTGGGATTTTGGCTCTATATTTCTACCTTTACATGTGTACAACTCAAGGCTTTTACAACGGTAAATGAGCCATCAAAATATTCTCAAAAAAATACAATAAATGAGCATATGAAAAAGAACTCTACAACGGATATTCTTTCGACGCGATAGCCTTTGATGTAGATGAAATCCACCTCAAGCATAGTGTAAGCTTGATGTTCCAACAGCTCCCCCTCAAGCTAAAGTATGCTTGAGTCTTCATTCTGTGATAGGTTGAATACCTGCCATAGCTTTGAATCTACAAAGCTTTATTCCATCAAGTGCCTTCGTCATCATATCTGCTACTTGCTTTTCAGTTGGAACAAAAGAAATGTCAATCTCCTTTGCCATGAGCTTCTCCCTGATGAAGTGATAATGGACTTCTATGTGCTTGGTTCTCGCATGGAAAATAGGATTTGCTGCTAGATGCATGGAACTTACATTATCTCCAAATATGTGAGGTTTGGAACTCACAAGTCCCAAATTTGTATACAATGCTTTTAACCATATTGCCTCTTGAGTTGCTATGGTCAAGCCTCTGTACTCTGCTTCAGTTGAGGATAAAGCAACTGTTGGTTGCTTCTTGGAACTCCATGACACTATTTTCGAACCTGCAAATGCTCAGTAACCAGATGTACTTTTTCTATCATCCTTAGCTCCTGCCCAATCTGCATCTGAGTAGATTTTGATATCCAAATCGGAAGAGTAAGGATAGAATATACCTTCGTTGATTGTACCTTTGAGATACTTTAGTACTCTCTTAGCCGCATCCATGTGTGGTCTTCTTGGTGAGTGCATGAACTGACTAAGCACTCCCACACTATATAGATGTCTGCCCTTGTATGAGTAGCATATATCAAGCTACCTACCAAGCTTTGATACTCTTTTATGTCTTCAATTTTCTCACCTTCATAAACACTAAGTTTATGATTCATCTCCAAAGGTGTACCTGCAGGTTTAGTATTCTCCATTTTGAACTTGAGAAGAAGATCCTGAATGTATCTTCTTTGAGTCAAATACATTCCTTCATCTGTGTATATCACCTGCATACCTAGGAAATATGTGAGCTCACCTAGGTCACTGATTTTGAACTCCTCTTGCATGTGTCTCTTGATCCTTTGAATGCCATTTAGATCATCACCTGTCACAATAATATCATCTACATATACACATAGAAAGATAACCTCATTGTGATCCCTTTTGATGAATAGAGAAGGATCTGAGCTGCTAGCTTTGAACCCTTGATCTTGAAGATATGTAACCAACCTGCAATTCCAAGCTCTTGGAGCTTGTTTCAATCCATACAATGCTTTCTTAAGTCTGCAAACATAAGATGGATGATTAGGGTTTTCAAAACCTGGTGGTTGTGACATGTATACCTCTTCACTAATCCAACCATTTAAGAATGAATTTTTCACATCAAGTTGGAGGGGTCTCCAATTCCTTGCAGCAGCTACACTTATCAATGTCCTGATTGTAGTCATCTTTGCAACTGGTGAGAATGTTTCCTCATAGTCTATACCATGAGTTTGTGAGCATCCTTTGGCAACTAATCTTGCCTTGTACCTGCAAACTGATCCATATGAATTTCTTTTAACTTTATATACCCATCTGCAACCAATTACCTTTTGATTCGACGACATTGGAACCAAAATCCCAAGTGTCCATTTCCTTCAATGCATCTATCTCTTCGTTCATGGCCTTTTCCCAATTAGGGTTTCCCTTTGCCTCTTCATAGGTTGAAGGTTCCTCTGAAATAGAGTCTTTTGCCAAGTAGATTGAATGCTTTGTAACAAATGTGGAATCATATCCATACCTTTCTGGTTGTTTCTTCTCTCTTGCTGATCTTCTAGGTGCTTGTTTGGAGCATTCTTCAACCTCTTACATCTTTGCTTTGCCTCTTGACTTCCATAGCTTGTAATCCTTTTCTCTTTCATCTTGGTCATCGTCTGTATCACTTCTTGGATCCTGGACCTGTGTACCATGCTTCCTTCCTAATTGATGAGAGTCAGAATCAAGATCATATGGTAGTGTTACCTTTTGTTTGTCTTCATCATACCAAGACCTGTGTTCTTCAAACACAACATCTCTACTTGTAGTGAATTGCTTGGTTGAAGGATTGAAGAACCTGTAACCCATCTGAGTTGAATCATATCCACATTAGGAAAAAAGGTGAACCCTGGATGGGCCTTTTAGCTCAAGGAGTGATTAGTGATGGACCAATCAGAAGAGGGTGGTGGCCACAGTCTATACCCTATAAAATACTAGGCTGAAGGGGGAAGAGGGGACAAGATTCCTCTATGTTCAGGGTTGTCTTCTATAGAGAGAAGAAATCTCGTAATCAGGCTGGGCCCAAAAATTCAAAATTTTTTAAAAGTTGTAAAACTCATCATAATACCATTAAATGACCTCCATATCACTTTTCAGGGTCAAAAGTGCTATTTTTGACTTCTAATTCAAAATCCGTGCATGTTTGTGGACTAAAAAAGTGACTTTTTTCAAAATGACTCAAAAAACTCTATTTTCCCTCTTCAAACTCCCATTTTCATACCCAAAACCCAAAAAGTCATATTTTTCACCTCTATTCCCTCCATACCATACAACAGAACCATTGTTTCTCCTCCTACCATTCTCCCAACTTCTGCAGCAATGACAACAACTCTTACTCCCATGGAAAGCTCCAGAGCTCGTAGGAGACCAAAGGACGAAGTTCACACAATGATGTGCCACAACATCAAAACAATGGAAGGAAGTTGGCTACCACAAGAGTTTTGCAAAGGTGCATGGGTGTACATGCAGCCATCTGAACTTGGTCCTCATCGTGTTCGAGATCGTGGAAATTTGGATCTTCATTGGAAAGGTAAGCTCTTAGGCTTCAAGCAGCAAACACATGGTGGGATGGTTGCTTTTTGTACAACATGTCTTCACAGTTTCAACCATGAAGTTAGAAAACTCCAATAGAATTAGATATCCAATCCATTGTGAGTATTTCTATTTTCTCAATGCTTCATGGTGTTAAATGTCTTAATTACTCATCTCATATGTTTTTCATTGCTACAATCATATTTCCTTCTAGTTTAGTGGAAGAGCAACCACTTCATAGTCTCACAGGAACTTTCAAAGCATTACATGCAGACATTGGGGCATTAGTGTTTCCAGATGTACCTCCTGCTAAACTTATTCGTGAAAGGATCTTCTTTTACACTCACGAGTACATTGTTCCTTCCACAGATGGTGAATATGGAAGGTTGTAGATTATCAAAGTTGACTCTCTTCTTAGTTTAGAGTGGCCAAAACCTGATTTTTGGTCCATATCATCTTTCAAGCGTAAGATGGTGATGGACATACATAACTCTTTGAAATTCACACGAGTATCTAGATCAATAGGTCTTCATTGGACTCTACCAATCCATTGCTTTGTTTTCATATTTCAAGGCATTCCTTTTGTAGAAACTCCTACAATGTTCCTATGTAAAGATATTACATACGAAGCAGTAGAAGGATTGTTAGGGGAAAACTGGGGTTATGTAGAAGGATTGTCAAAAGGGGATAGATATCGTTGTAGAATTGGTGACACAGGTATAGGGTTTCGCTATTTAAAACATCGCACCTCATTGTACATCAGATTTTATTATGATCGTTGGATGTGTAAACTAGGAGAGTGGATACCTTTGCAAAGCTCGGAGGGATCTTTAGCTTCATTTGAAATTAATGTGAAGTTACCAAACAATGATATGGAGGTGGTTTTAGTTAATCAACATTGGAACTTGGCCAACTTGAGAGAGCACTTACTTATCATGGGATATGACGATCTTCATGATTTCAAATTTCGAATACGAGGGAACAAGGTAAGAGTTGTATTCCATATATACATATATATATATATATATATATATATATATATATATATATATATATATATATATATATATATATATATATATATATATATATATATATATATATATATATATATATATATATATATATATATATATATATATATATATATATATATATATATATATATATATATATATCTTATTCTATCACTATTGTTCATGATTTGAAAATGTTTTACTCTTTTATGAATTGTCCTCAGATTGGAAAGAGATTGGAAGACAAAATCAAGGTTCTTGCAGATTGGAGCATGGATGGAACTGACATTTCATTGTCATAACTCTTTTTTGTAAAGATACTGTGAAACCTGTAAACAAACCTATTTTTGCAATGAAAAATTTTTCACATTTGCTTCAAGGATATTTTGGCCACATTCTACTTGTATCTGTAAATTCTCAAGGTTTTTCTTGAAAGAGCATTCTTATTGTTTATTTCCTTTGATGTGATCTCAAATGTCAAAGTTTTCCTTTTCAAGACTCTTATGTTTTAATTTAAGGAAAAGTCACTTCTATGAAAAAGTGGGACCCATCACTTAAAAATTGTAGAAAAGTTATAAATAGGAGTCCTCTCTCCTCATTTCTCACTTTTGCAACCACATTGAGTGTTAGAACAGTCTGCATTTGCAAGCTATGGCTTCCACCTCTGTACCTACTAAGAGTGCACGCCACAAGTTTCTAGAATTTTTGGAGGATTCAGATTATAAAGGTCAACATGACCTATATGATCTTCTCTCCAAGGTTCCTAACCTCCATGGAACCGTGCAAATGAATGCCGATGCTTTGGAGGAGCTACTTCAATATATGCAAGTTCATATATTGCGTTTCTCCATTGAAATACCACCATATGATGGAACTTGGGTTCCATGTGACCTTCTCACCTACATTCACAAAGGTGATGAGGCTTTTGCAAAACGATTGAAACGGTTCCAGGCAATTGCAGAGGAAGCAGGGCACCTTCTTGATGAAACTGTGCCACTTATAAGGAAATTGAATCGGAAACACAAGATGGGTCCAAAATATCTTTCATTCATTGCTGCCACAATTTTCTTTGTGAATGAGGAACCAGAACCAATTCCTCATGAGATCCCTCATCTTCTTACAGGTGGTTTTGTCGAGGATAAAAAGGAACCACCTCAAGAACCCTTGAATCTCCTATTAGAGAGAGAAGCTATTGAGAAAACTTATCCTCTTGGTGTGGATGATAAGTTGAAAGAAGTGCCTAAGCCATCCACCTCTTCGGAGCCAGAAGCAACTATTCCAGAGGTGGAGATTGAAACTTTTTCAGTGGTTCTTGTCGAGGGACAAGAATATTTGTTTTTACATGATGTAGAGAAGGCATTTGGGCTACGGCTTGATGAATGCCTAAGTTTGTTTTGTACTTTGTCAGAGTGTCCTTTGGATAGTACCTCTGAGTTGTTGGAGAAAAAGTGTTTGCCATTTGGTGACTCAGTGGCCGACACAATAAAATTGGTTTGCAATGACATACTCACAAGTGAACATGAACATATCACAGAAGAACAATTTAATAATGCACAAGAACGGATATTGGAATCAAAAATTCCCTCCTCACCAGTAATCGAGCAGAGTGGGATGTCCCACTCCAGCATTAATTTACAACTTCAAGAGAGAGGAGAAGAAGAAGATAGAGTTCAGGATGTAAGTATCTTCAATTCATGTCATTCATTCTTACAAACACATGCAGCTACTAAACATAAAACTTTGTGCAGGAGGTGATTGAAGTCGACAAGTTTGCAGCAAGGAGCGGAGGTGATCGAGTGGCTCGTGGAGGTGGCTCATCCCTTGCAAACTACATTGGGAAACTTCCCAAAGACCATTTTGTAATTATCCATAAAGAGTTCAGTCCTCAGGGCCACTTCATGACATGGTGTCTAAAGGCCTTAAGAAATTTCTTTGTTTATCAACCATTACACAGGGGAGTAATTGTATCTTTTTAGTTAAGAAATCCCTTGTAACTACAACCTTAGGTTCCAACTTCCGTGGAAAGGTCTTAGGCCAAATAGGTATATCTCTAGGTCTAGGTGTTAGAAATGTTGATCAAATAGCAAACTCAATTTTGACTTACACCCTACCCATGGCTTTGGAGCGTCGAAAGAGAGTCATTGAGAAACTCAAAGCCAATTGATGTAAACAATTGAATTAATATCAAATTTTCACTTTGCTTTATTTACAATTGTCTCAAGTATTTCTTTTTCAGTATATTATCTAAAATTCTTTTGGACCTGCATGTGATGTATTGATGTCATGTAGGGCATTGGGAGGACCTTTAGTTTCATTCTTTTGGACTCTTGATCATTGGGTAAGCCTCCATTAAGGTCTTCTAGGGCATTGGGAGGCCAAATAAGGCACTGCCACAGAAACGCGGGAGAAGGCCCTGCAAAACGTTTGTAGGGCCTTCTCCCGCGTTTCTGTGGCAGTGCCTTATTTGGCCTCCCAATGCCCTAGAAGACCTTAATGGAGGCTTACCCAATGATCAAGAGTCCAAAAGAATGAAACTAAAGGTCCTGACATCCCCAAGGTTACCTTACATGAGACTGAACCTTCACTAGATGGATATTTTCAAGAATGCAAATGTTCTAAGTTTCAAAATGCTTTGCTCATATGTTTCAAAGGTATAGGGAGGTCAAAATTTCTTCATATTAACTACCCCTGAACTAGCTTTACTAGTCATGATCCCTCTTTCATATTTCAAAGGTTTTGTAGGGCATTAGGAGGCCAAATAAGGCCCTGCCACAGAAACGTGGGAGAAGGCCCTGCAAACGTTTTGCAGGGCCTTTTCCCGCGTTTCTGTGGCAGGGCCTTATTTGGCCTCCCAATGCCCTACAAGACCTACATGACCTTAAATAAAAAAGAAATTTCAGTACAGGGATATTATCACTAGATCAAAATGACAAGATAAGAAAACAATCATTCATATATGAGAGATTATCACAAGAAAACACATGGAAATGTAAAATGACTGCTCATGTTTCATTCTAAATAATGAGATTATAAATGGAATAGAGGAAAAGTGCTAATGTTTCATTGAAAATGTCAATATTTACAAAAAATCTCTTGTCCATAGAGATCAGTTACAAAACTTAGCTATGATCACCCCCTAATTCTCCTAGCTAACTGTATGTCCTTCGGTTGTATAGTGACTCGCTTAGCATGGATGGCGCACAGGTTGGAATCCTCTAGCATTGATATCAAAAATGCTTCAGCTGCCTCTTGTAAAGCTTCTAAAGCTAGAGCTTGGATCCTTAACCCTGCACAATACCTTTGTAACTCTTCTTTGACCACCCTTGCAAAGGGTCTTCTAGGTATGAGAAGCTCAGCTGTCTTTTGATAGTGCCTTATCTCTGCAAATGCCTTCGTATATCTTCTTCTTCGTTGTGGTGCTCTAGCTTGTGGTGGTGGTGGTCTTCGTTGGACATTTTCTTGTGGTCTTGGTTGGGGTGGTCTACGACGAGGTTGAAAGAATTTCTTCTTCCGTTGCACGCGTCTTGAGCTTTCTCCTTGTTCAGGATGTTGTTGCTGGCTTTGCTCTCTCTCTTGATCATTGGGTATGGCCCCCTGATTTGATGGTAGTGTCTTTCCCGCTACAGTAACCCTATGATTTGTAGGTATTTCTTCGTTACCCCATGGTGGCAATCTTTGACTCTCATCACTTGATTGTGAACCTTGTTGAGACACATCCTCATGCGATTCATCAAAATCATCATCAGAAACTACCTGTCTATGAGCATGCTCCTTCACCCTTGTCTTTGTTGGTCTCTTTGGTGATGGAGGCTCATCATATGATGATGGTGGTGATTGGGGTTGATTTATGGCCTTTTCCATGGATTGCCCATGTTCCACTTGTTCATGCAACTGTTCACTCCCAGAGGTATGGCCACCACCTGTTTCGCGATGGGATGCAGAGTGCGAGACACTACGTCGCCTTTTGTGGTGATTCATCCATGGTGGCTTCTGAGTGCCTTGCACATAGGTAGGAAAGTTAATGGGATCCTTCCTTGCAGTTTGCTTTGTTCGTGCCATCCTCTATAGTGCTAGAATGTTGAAATGAGACAATGAGTCTCCTTTTATAATGTTTCACTTAAAAAGGTTCTGTTCACATCTGAATGGACAAAAAATAGTTTAAAAATTAAAAATTACCTGAAAAAATTGCAAACAAGAGATTAGTGTGTAGCAAACCTTATGAATTATTCAGAAAATGCCATGAATGTATTAAATGACTTCACTTCCATGATGAACCCTCTCGTGTTCTTGTAGCCCGCCATTGAGCATGACGTAAAGGTCCCAATGATGACTTCCATTTTTCACTAGCTAAGTTGTGTTGATAAATCTTGCAAGTTTTGCAACTTTCGACTCCTTGGCTCGTTCCATTGCATATGTCCTTGAAAATGCAGTACGATAAAACCAATTAAACATCTCTTCCATATAGTTTGATTGCATTGCACCACCACCATGTCGTGTGTTCTTGAAGTAAACACCTCTAGCCTTGTAATGTGACTTCTCCATTCCTTGTGTACTAAAAATCTCCAATGAACCATATCGATGCATAAAAAATGCTCCATGTGCAAATAAAATATGCTGAAATGATATAAGTACATATAACACAATCTTATCAACAAGAAAATTGAAAAAATAAGAAAACTTACAATGTAATGTGTAATATTGCTCTCTCCCCAAGATAGGATGAAACACTTTGCAAACTCCATTAATGTATCTTGAAACAACTGACGGTCATTTTTGTTGGAGCTACTAAGACTCATTAAACCTACCAACTTATCTAAGCATGACCAAACCTTCTTTCGCCTATTACTAAGGTCAATTTGAGAATCATTATCAGTGGTGATCATGCACAAGTCTTTCCATAGCTCCCTGCATTCATTTTTCTTAGGGCTTACACCTATTCTGAAAAATTTTCTTGCCTTCTTCCCTGTCATTGACACTTGTTGCAAACTATTTTGTGATTCACCAGGTTTTTTGACAACTCGAGTTTTCTTCTTGATAAGGTTTCCTATCCGTGACTCCAAAATACTAACCACCTACTTGTTGGTCAAACAAGAATTTAATAACTTGAATTGATCCTCTGTTGTTGATGATGCATTAACATCTTCAACGAATGACTTACATAACAAGAAAAATATATATATATATATATACATATAAAAGTCTTCCAAAAAGAGAAACAAATACAAGCCAAACCTTATTGCAAAAACTCGTCGTTTGCGTGCTCCACCACCAATTGAAAGAGAGTCAAAGGATGTTAATGATCGTCTCCTACGTCGCACCCAAAGAGACCAGATATTTGTTTGGAAGAGATGCTAGAGCATGATTTTCTCAAGAAAAGTTTGTTTTCTTGGATGAGGATGGGTCACAGTGTGTTTTTCCACTGAGAATAGCCAAAAATGTTGAAATTTTGAAAAAGTCATTTTTTGGGTGAAGAGTAGTTACGGATTTGATGATGTGGCACTCTACTTTTGGAGGGATTTTAAAAATATTGCTTTTTCAAAAGGAAAATTAAAAACTAAACTAAAAAAAGGTCACTTCTGACATATATATTAAAAAATGAGCCCTTTCAAGTAAATAAACACTGAAATTGAGACTTTTAAAAAAAAATCATTTTTTTATTCCCATACATGCTCGAGTTTGATGATGTGGAAAGTAGATTCCCTTTCTCTCTCTCTAAAAGAAGAGAGAGAGGAGCCTAGTAAGCCTTAAAAAAAGCCTACTCCAGCCTACTAAAAAGTGCCCTATTAAATGCACTTTGTCCCCTTAGACAACAGCAGAATGAGGCTTAATCCCTGAAAATTAGGGATCCTTACAAGGCCCATGCAGGGTTCACCCTTTTTCCTAATGAATAAGCACTGCCTTTGTTGCCCTTTCATCTAGCTTACCTCTTATTTGTGATGGTACATGAACATAAGCTAAACAACCAAAAACCTTGCAATGTCCAAGACTAGGTTTTCTTCCATGCCATGCTTCATAAGGAGTCATACCTTGAAGTGATTTGGATGGTAGTCAATTGACAAGATACACTGCAGTTGAAATAGCTTATGCCCAAAGATAATGTGGTAACTTCTTCTCTTCAAGCATTGTTCGGGCTGATCCAACCAATGTCTTGTTTCTTCTCTCTGCAATTCCATTTAGTTGAGGAGAGTACCTAGTAGTCACTTCCCTTTTGATACCTTTGTCCTACAAGAACTCATCAAACTCTTTGGAGAAGTATTCTCCCCCTCCATCAGATCTGAGCTTCTTTAGTGATCTACCTGTATGATTCTCCACATGTGCAAGATACTTCTTGAAGCAATCAAATACTTCATTCTTACTCTTGATAAAGTATAGAACAGTCCATCTACTATGGTCGTCAATAAATGAGACATAATACCTTGATCCTACCAATGAAGGTTCTTGACTTGGTCCCCATACATCTGTATGTACTAAGTCCAATAAGTTGTTGTGGATGTAGCCTTTGTGGTTGAATGGTTGTCTTTGTGCCTTCCCAATCTGACATGCATCACACCTGTTGATCATGTGTTGCTTTGATATGTTCGGTAGTCCTAGAACACTTTGATCCCTGCATATATCCTTCAAGGTTCTTTCATTCACATGAGCAAGTCTCTTATGCCACACTTCAAGCTCACTTAGGGTTTGAGACCCAAAGTTGAATAGAGCTATGTTCCTGGTATCTCCTACTTCAAAAGTAAAGAGCCTACCATGCTTCTCACCTCGGGCTATCTTCTTGAAGCCTTGACATGGATCTTCCACAAAAGCTCCATGTTGGGTGAACCTAACTTGCAAGCCTTTTTCAACTATTTGGCCTACACTTATTAGGTTTTTAGTGATAGTAGGTACATAGAGAACCTTACTTAGAATGTTTGTCCTGCCATTGGAAGTTTTGACATTACCAATCTTCTCCACATTGTGCTTCGTGTCATCTCCTGTTTGCACTTCATGTCTATGCTTTGGACTTTCCAAGTCAGATACAAGAGCAATGTTGCCTGCAACATGATTCGAACATCCTGAATCTATGTAGAATCTTCTTTACCTTCTTTGTGGCTTAGATTCATGAACATATGTATGTGAATTATTTCTATATATCTATATTTATGATTTTTCTCAATATAAAAAATAATTATCAAGGTTCATTGAACAAAAAATAAGTATTTCAAGGTCTTGCATAGATACAACTATTTAAGGTACTCATAATGATAATTTAGGTTCCTCAATTGTCCACTTGACCTACAATGCAAACACCTTTAGCATCATTTCCAAGGAAACACCTTACGTATCGATCCAAGTACCTACACAATTAACAGCATGCAAACCAAGATAGAAAGATATGGAGGAGAGGAAAATGGGAAAAAATGGAGAGAATTTGGAGCTGAAAGTGCTTAATAACATCTAAAAAAGATTCTTGTTTGTGCCTTTGACATAGCCCCTTCCCTTGTTCGAGAATGATGCATATTTACCCTATCCTTTATATGTTGAAATGATAATATCCCTTTGCTAGAAATACCTAGCATAATGGCCATATTTTCAACATATGAAGCATCCCTTTGAATTATTCATGTCCCATGATAGGTTAAAAATCTTCCTCTTATGAATTCCTTGTCCTCTTTGATATGAGTTGAACTTCATAATTTCGTTTCGGTTTATAAGGCTTCACCTTTTACCAAATATTGACCAATAAAAGATCCTAAGGATCTCTTTAATTTTCAAAGAAGAAATAAAAAGGAGTATAACAATCATCAATACCTCATTGAACTCGTCAAACCTCCAAAATCCAACAAAAGCTAGGTTTACCTTGATCATTCACAAAAACTATTATAGGCCAAAAGTGAGTAATGTGTTAGTGAGTCTCCATCCTATTTATAGTTGGGGTGACTCTTAGATCCTAAAGAACCACAAAACAAAAGGAAATAATATTAACTGGGACACACATGCATCAGGAGACATTTGCATTATTTGGAGATTGTTCCAAAGAACTATCGACAATAGAGGATATTACAAAGGTATATCAAGAGCCCATTAGTGGGGAGTATTTGTTCTTACCATACAAAGGAACCCAATAAAAGTTGATAGAGCACTACCACAAACACATACATACACACTTGATCAATTTACGGCATTTAAGTATCCTTATAATGATTTAAAACCATGCATATCTCACCAAATTTACCACAATTCTTCCTTATCAAATATACTTGTGATTTCTTTTATTATCCCTTTCTAGTCTCCTTTTCATACATGGCTGTATTTTTTACTCGTATTTGCTTGTGTCACTTTTTCTTCACGAAAGAGATCATATTTGCAAAAGGATGTTGATAATTCTACATCAAAAATTGGTGTCCAAATTCCTTCACCCCTCCATCACTTGTGTTTGGCCCAAGGTATGTCCTAGAGCTCAACCACGAGCATTGTACAACTCATGAGAGCCATCTCATCATGTGTACATGTTGAGAAGGAGTTCACATCTCTTCTATGAACTCAAATATAATTACAACAATAAAATCCTACGCATTTTATAGCCCACTTCAAGATTTATTTGATAGCATATTGGATAAATGAGAGTGCTCCTTGGCTCTATGCATTCATGAACATTCTCCTCAAATCCCATCAAAGGAAGAGTAAGAGGTATCATCTCCTATCCATGTGTGGTTAGTGTTTCAAAGATGAATATTAAGGGTACAGATGGAGGCTGTGAGAGAGAGAGAGTTACTATAGATTCATGACTCAATCACCTCCCAACACATCGACCCATGAGAATATGAAAAATACAGGGAGAATTTATCTCTTCACCATGACTTTTGTATGCTTGAAGGAAGAAACTATTGAGTTCCTTTTTGCTTTACCACTCTGACGATCATAATCAAGTGTTGTCTGTCTATAGCTATTGAGAAACATAAGGAGAATCATTGGGCTCTGCTAATTAACAATTATGGCCTTGAACCATTCTTTGTTCCCTTTTCTTTTGAGAATCATGTGAAGACATAATTATCAAATGCATTGATAGAAAGAGAAAGGGAAAGATGACCATACACGTGATACTTCTTCATGTGAAGCAATAGAATGTAAGGAATGGAATGAGAACTATATTTTCGATTCACTCAAGAAGCATTAAGCCAACTAAAGAAGAAAATGGTGGTCCTCGAGATGCACGGGATGTGATCATATAGGTAAAGAAACATGTTCCCAAGCTTTTTATGGAGAAATATAGAGAGTGAGAGAGACGGAGAGAGAGAGAGAGAGAGAGAGGGAAAAGAAGAAAAAGAAGCAATACATATGGTGTATTTAATTCATATGTATAATATAAAAAGCAAGGAAATTAGAAGGATTTCAAGATAATGTAAGGATCATCAAGGATCAAGGAAGCTCCAAGAGAAGAGAGACAAATAGCACTTCACACATATCTCAAAAAAGTGCAAGTGATGGAAGAGGGTTTTCATCAAGTTTAAGGTATAATCATTTGTTGTTAAAATCAAATAGTTTTGGCTTACTTGTGCTCTTTGTAGCTTTTCCTACATGTATATAGGTTAAACATTGAGATTCTTTCTCCAGGATATATTTGGGCCACAACATCCAAAGTAGCCACTCCAAGTATTGTTTCTAATTGATGATTGCATATAAACTAGTCAACTTGGGCTGCATGTTGCTCATCACTTAGAGTATCCAATTTTGAAGACTTTTAGCTTTCTAGAAAGCTTGTATTTCAAGCTACGATTGAAAATCCAATTATACTACCATTAGATGATGATGTATGAAATAGGTAAAAGTAATGAAGAAAAAATTTCCAATGACATAAAGTTCAATTGAAATGGAGTGGATTTGAATTCTCTTCTGTAGCAATGGTTGGTGTTGAAAATCAAGCTCCAACCTTAGGACCATTTGAGCCTCTTGGATTTATGACACTTGGATGAATGGGAAGCAAGGAGCCAAGCATGAGGATTTGGGTACAATTTCAAAATTTGAGTCCCCCTCATTACTCTTGAATCAGTCACCTATTATACTTAGGTGTGATAAAGCCTATATTCTAGGATACGATCTTCCTATCATTGGGGAATCTTTTCAAAGTTATATAGCCATACTTTGTACCTTGAATTCGAGACATCTGGAATATGTTATGACTTAAAGGAGTTCAATAAGGTAGTAGAACCCTTGCTAAGCAAGACCTGTCATTGCTTGAGGATTTGCTTCATACTTTGAGTAGCCATATCTCACATTGAGATTTCTCTATGTAGGAGTTAGTTGGCTCTCGATGATTAGCAGAGCTCCATGATCAATTTGAATCCATTTCTTGTAAATTTTGGTCTTTTAGGAAGATATAATATTCTTCTAAAATTGGCTTGAAGCTTAAGCCTATTCTTTGCATATTTTGAGAGAAGTAGAGTTCAGATTGAACATAGGTCTCTAGTGAAGGCAGTAAGTAGTCTATCTCCAAAGCATTGTTTATGAGTTTAGGATCAAGTATTTTGAGTGAGTGAACTTGTATTACAAGGGTATATTAGCCTAGTTGAATTTTTCAAAAGCTATGGGTTTCATTCCATATAATGCAAAGTATCATTGATTTGTGTGAACACAAGTATTTGTGAACATACCCATGAGGGCATTCCTGATTAAGGTTTCATAGGGAAAGTTTAAATTCTCCCACCAATGGTATCAAAAACGTTATATACACATATACACTTGAAAACTACCAAAACAATCCACTAAAGGACTTGGAAGAAGATAAGTTGCTAATTCAAGTTCAAGGACATATGTTCAACTCAAGGGAAGTCTACTACTAAAGAAGAAAGGAATCTACACCATTTGTTTTGGTAGTTTTGAAGTAGAGAGGTAACGATCTTGATAAATCATCACTCTTCTTCCATCAAGGAGCCTTAGAAGCAAACATTAGAGTACATCATATAAAAATATAGCATGTAGATTAAAAAGCTATAAAAAAACAACTATCAACATAAAAACAACTATCAACCATGGAAGTTTAAATATCTAGCTTTCTCATGTGCAAAGGTTTATGGGGGCTTGTTAGTGGAACACATGTTAGGAGTAGATTGGCGGATAATCAAACTCTTGATCAAGTTAGAATCTTCCAAGAACGGAATGAGAGAGATAAGAGATTCCTCTTTATCTTATCGCAGCATATTAGCAATGCAGTGATAAGACATATTCAATACCTAGATATTTCAATGAAAGTATGGGAAACCCTAGAGAGATTATACTCACTTCAACCAAATCTACGAAGATACAATTGAAGAATTAACTAAATAATTTGAGTAAGATGCTAGTTAGCAACATCCATTATTATCTTAAGAAGATCAAGGAAGAAAGTGGTGCATTGGGATCCATAGGTTGTTCCATACATAATGATGATCTAGTTGCATATACATTGAATAGCCTAAGGATGGAGATAAGTGGAAGGCCTTCACCATTTCTGTATATGTCAAAGATAATGTTTTGGGCTCTGAGAAACTAAGCAAGAGGAGGAGGGTACAATCAGATTCAGGACAATAATAACTCACAAGGATGCTTCATCTGTGGCGAGTATGACCATTATGAAAGGGAGTGCTATAAGAGGGGCAAGATCAACTCATCATACAAAGGGCATGCATCTATGTGAAATGAGAATGAAATTATGTTAGCTATGATGAAAATGAATGGCTACAAAACACAAGGGTCAATCACATGGTACATTGATAGTGGATGCAATAGTCACATGAGCTACAATAAGGACTTCTTCTCAAATATGAATGTACCATCAACCCAAGGGCATGTAGAGACAAGCGATGATACCACCCACCTATAGGTGATGCTATGTTGGATGGTTCTCACAAGGCTAAGTTTTTGGAGGATGTTCTTCATGTTCTGAAAATCACACAAAACCTTTATTCTATTGGTAAACATTTTGAGATGGGATTGTAGGTCAAGTTCAATAAAAAGGGATGCTTTTTTGAAAATCCTAAGGATATAGATTGATAGCCAAAGGCACAAACGAGGGAAGGCTATTCATATTGGATGTGAAGTCAAACTTCAACCACACTATCTACTTCACATATGGGAGTAGAATGGTAGTAGAATACGATGTTTGACACAAAAGGTATGAACATATTCAAACTTAGAGATTGAAGGTTATGGAGAAGAAGCGATTAGTGCTTGAATCACCAAATCTTTATAATGAAAATCTCAATAACTCTTGTGAAGAGCTGCCAGTTATGTAAGCAAACTATGTTATGTTTGAAGAAGAGTAATTATGTGAGTTATAATCCATTTGACCTAGTTCATATCGATGTTTGGAGACCAATGAAGGAGAACTTAATTGGTAGTAATAGATAATTTTTAGCTTTCATTGATAATTGCACAATAATAACTTGGATATATTGTATGATGCATAAAGTAGATGTATTTTATTACCTCAAGAAGTTCAAAGCTAATTTAGAGAAGGAATGTGATAGGTATATCAATTTCCTAAGGTGAGATGGAGGACAAAACTAATTATCCTATAAGTTCCCTAATTTCTTAGAAAGATGTGTCTCCATAGAGTATGCAAGTAAAGAAAACGGGTATAGGTGATACACTCCCACAACCAAGGAGCTAAAGGTATCAATGGATGTGAGCCTTGATGAACTTTAACCTTGATATTGGTCAAATATATCAATGCAAGAAAATGAAGATGAAGAAGCAAAGACCTCAAGAAAAAGTGAAGAACCAAAAAACATGGTTTTACGTGGACCAAAGAGATTGAGTAAATTTTCATCATGGAGTGGAGATAGCCCTATATCAAGTCAGCTTAGTGATGCAAGGAACAAATCCAAGGCCAAAATGATAGAGATAGAGGAAGATGGAGACTTATGGATTGAGCTCAATATAGACCATCATGCAAAGAAGTGGGAGAGCCGAAAGTTAAAAAGAAAGTTTCAAAATTAATGGAATGGTGGAATAAGAAGTTTTGATAAGGTAGGGTAACCAATTGAATTACTTATCTATGATTCATTCATGGCTATACACTATGCATATATGAGTAAAAAAGGGGAAGAACCCACATGCTATGAAGAAGCAAAAACATAAAGAGAATAGCATGAGGATCTATAGGAGGAGATTAGGGAATTGGAGGATAATGACACTTGGACACTAGTTCCAAGGAAAAAAATACATGAAGGTCATTGGAAACTAGTGGGTATATAAAGTAAAGAAGCATTAAAATGGTAGAATTGCTAGGTATAAATCTAGGCTTGTAGCTAAAGGGTTTGCTCAAACATATGGAGTGGATTATGAAGAGACCTTTTGCCCTATGGCCAAGATCACTACCATGGAAAAAAATATTGCAATTGTAGCTAGCAAGTATTTGAAGATGTATCGATTTGATGTGAATAATGCTTTTGTAAATGAAGAGCTAGAGGAGGTAGATTACATGGACCAACCATTAGGGTTTAAAGACAAAAAAACGTTGATCATGTTTCTGTTTAAAGAAGGCATTATATGGTCTGTATCAAGCGGCTAGGGAATTGAATCAAAGGGTTTTAGTATACTTGATTAGTTGTTAATACAAAAAAAGCAAATCAAATCCATCATTATTCTACAAAAGAGAAGGTGAAGCATCTATCTGCTTATGTATGTCTGTAAATGACTTGATTATTACAAGTGATCATGAAGCAGATATCAAGGGCATCAAGGAAAGGCTAGGGAAGAATTTCAAGATCTCATAGTATGGAGATCTAAGCTATTTCTAGGTATTGAATTCATATATAAGGATAATGGTATTTGGTCTTCTAGAAAAAATACATCTTTGAGAAGTATGGACTCACAAGATGCAAACCATAGAGCAGCCCAATGGAAGTAAATATGAAATTGACTTCACTGGAAGATAATGAATTTGAGGATTCACTCTTATAGAGTTCAATAGTGAGCGCTTTGAATTATGCCACTATCGCAAGGCCTCACCTAACAATGTAGTTTGTGTGCTATCTCAATTTATGCATAGAGCTAGGGTTCCTAATTTACTTGGAACCAAACGAGTACTCAAATATCTCAAGCATACTTTTAATGAAGTTATTCTCCACCCTTTTTGAAGATGCATTGCAAGAAAAAGCATATAGATATTGGGCTGGATCCAAAGAAGATAGGAGGAGTATAAGTGGATATGGAGTGATGCTAGTCAAGAAGGTCATCTCATGGATGATAAACAAGCAGCCTATATTTTCCCTATCCTCAACACAAGCTTAATAAAGAGCATTAGCACAAGTTACATGTGAACCCATGTGGCTTAAGAAGCTTATGATTGATTTGAATTTTGTAGGTCAATCAATTTCTAATCATGTTTGATGACATGAGTAGTGTGTGCCTATCTACCAATCCTATGTTCCATGCTAGGAGAAACCATAAAGAGGTAGTTGACCACTACATCAAAGAGAAAGTGTTTGCTAAGAAGGTACAAGTCAAGTACATGAGTAACAAGGAGCAATGTACTAACATGTGCACCGAATCATTGGACTTAGTCAAGCTAACAAAGCTCAAAAGAGGCATTGGAATGATAGAGCTAGGATGAAGAATTGAAGGTTGAAGCTTTAGAGGGAGTGTTGAAAATCAAGCTCCCAACTTAGGAGCATTTGCACCTCTTGGATTTATGAAACTTGGAGCAATGAGAAGCAAGGATCCAAGCATGAGGACTCTTGTTCAATTTTGGAATTTGAATCTCCCTAGAACCCTTGCTAAGAAAGACCCTACTTGCTTGAGGATTTTCTTCCTACTTTGACTAGCCATATCTCACAATTAGATTTCTCTATGTAGGAGTTAGTTAGCTTTGAGTGATGAGTAGAGTTCCTTGATAATTTTTTATCTTTTTCATGTAATATTAGGTTTCTTAGAAATTATATTATAGAGGTATAAAGTTTCCTTGAAGCACAACTCTAATCTCTACATATACTAAGAGACATTGTGCAGAGTAAAAAATTGTCTATTTTTGCATGTCGAATGAAGGCAACAAGTAGCCTATCTTGGAGGGATTCATTCCCATAGTAGGAGAAAGTATTGTGAGTGAGATACGTTTAACTAGGAGTTTGTATTAGACTAGTTTGAGTGTGCAAAAGCTCCTGGGTTCAATCCACACGAACACAAGTACTATTCATTTTAGTGAAGAAAGGTATCTATGAACATACATGTGAGGTCATCCATGCTTCCAATTGCATAGGGAAAGTGTGAATTCTCCCATCACTTAGCTATCATGGTTTGATAGTTTTGGAGATGGAGTTGGTGATTATGTTGAATTCCTCATAGCATGATAACACATCCGAATGAGGAGTGGAGGTGTATTCCCATGATTTATTAAGGTATTTATATGTGTGTGTATATATGTATGTATGTATGTATGTATGTATTTGTGTATGCATGTATGTATATATTTATTTATGTATATATGTATGTATGTATATAATTAATTTAGTATGTATCTAATTTACGTATGTTTGAATGCATATATATATATATATATATATATATATATATATATATATATATATATATATATATATATATATATATATATATATATATATATATATATATGTGTGTGTGTGTGTGTGTGTGTGTGTATGTATGTATGTACATATGTATGTATCTATGTAAGTATGTATGTATGCATGTATGTATGTATGTATGTATCTATGTATGTAAGTTACTATTCATGTATGTATTTATGTACATATTTATGTATGTATATATGTATGTATGTATGTATCTATATATATATATATATATATATATATATATATATATATATATATATATATATATATATATATATATATATATGTATGTATATATATATGTGTGTGTGTGTGTGTGTGTGTGTGTCTTTGTGTGTGTGTATGTCTATATGTGCATGTATGTATGTATGTATGTATGTACACACACACACACATATATACACACACACATATATATATATATATATATATATATATATATATATATATATATATATATATATATATATATATATATATATATATATATATATATATATATGTGTGTGTGTGTGTGTGTGTGTGTATGTATGTATGTTTGTATATATGTGTGTATGCATGTATGTATGTATGTATGTATGTATGTATATATCTATGTATGTATATATATATATATATATATATATATATATATATATATATATATATATATATATATATATATATATATGTGTGTGTGTGTGTGTGTGTGTGAGTGTGTGTGTGTATGCATGTACACATGTATGTATGTATGTATGCATGTATGTATGTATGTATGTATGTATGTATGTATGTATGTGTGTGTATGCATGTATGTATGTATCTATGTATGTATGTGTGTGTATAAGTGTAGATGTGTTGTTATGTTTGTGCATGTATATGTCTATAAGTGTGTGTGTGTGTGTGTGTGTGTACCATAAGTGTCTAAAGATTCATTCATAGAACTACACCTAAAACTATATATATCTGCAAAAAACAAATTACATAAAGACGAATAAAATGATTTTATTTGTGTACATTTCTATGTACATCTATTGTTGTCTTTATATATATATATATATATATATATATATATATATATATATATATATATATATATATATATATATATATATATATATATATATATATATATATATATATATATGTGTGTGTGTGTGTGTGTGTGTGTGTGTGTGTGTGTGTGTGTATGTCTGTGTATGTATGTGTGTGTGTGTCAAAGGTTTTGTGTGTGTTTATTTTCTAAAATTGGACTTATCATTGATTAATGTAGAAAGTTTTCCAAGCATGATGAAAAGAAGAAAGAATCCGACATGTCTGTTGTTGAACGTACATCTGAAATAGAGAATGATGGTGATAATGTTTCTCAAGGTGTTTGGACATGTGTTGTTGCATGTTATTATGATTCATCATCACAATATGGATGTTTTATTTTGATTGAGGCTGATTTGGATTAGTTTTCCGATAGTGGTGCATCAAAGCATATCACTTCCTACAGAAAAGATGTGTCTTTAAAAGATGCATCCAAGGGAGGATATGTTGTATGTTCAAAGAATGCTTCTTATGGTACTATTTGAGTTGGATAGATCCAACTTTCAACTACAAATGGAGGTATTGTCACTTTAAAGAATGCATTGTATGTACCAAGTATAAAGGAAAAACGGATTTCCATTCCTACTATTGCTAGTGATGGACTTCATGTAGATTTTGTTGATAACGAATGTACAAATCATGATTTAAAATATGGTGATGTTATTTTGATGTCTGAAATATGCAATTGTGTGTATCCCTTGGACGCACATAAAAGAATTCCATCATATGCATTGATTACTCATACTTCTTCTTGGTTGAAAATGGAGTTTTGGCATGTTCATTTTGTTCATCTAAACTTCAATAGTTTGAGTGTCTAGGAAGAGAAGGGTTTTGTTATTGGTTTGGCAACACTTGATTCCATTGAAAAGGATCCATGTGAAGGTTTTATACTTTGAAAATACATCGTGATTCTTTTCCCAAAGATGGTACTACATGTACTACATGAATATTGCAATGAATTTTCCATAGTGATGTATGGTCCACTCAAGGCTCCAGATTTTCGAAAACATGTATATTTTTTGACCTTTATTGATGATGCAAGATGCCATACTTGAGTGATCCTATGAAATCAAAGAATTAGGTATTATTTTTCTTTCGAACAATTGCGATTCATAACACCTTATGTGATGTAGAATGGGCAAAAGCCAATGGTTATTTGTATGCATATATTATCTTGTTTGACATATGCTCTTTTGCCATCAAAAAAATCATGATATGGGAAAGAGATGTATATCTATTGTATATAGTAGTGAGGGTAAAGGTGATTGACTATACCATCCATTCATGGCCAAAATAAGTGTATTTTAAAATATGTTATTTGCTAAAAATCTAGATTATCCTTTAATGGAATGTACATTTCAACCAACAATAAGCTCACAAGATGTGTTTGATACACTCATTCCTTTGTTTCAAAGTAGTGTGCTTGACTATGGCCATGTAAACCATCCAAATGAGGTTCAAAAAGCTAAAAATTGCAGGTCAAACATGGTAGAAGAATTCTATCCAAACATGGCAAAAAAATCTCAAATTTTCTATGGCTGAAAAAGTACAGCCAAAGATGGCTTAAATGTCCATCTGAACATGGCTGAAAAATGAGGTTCAAAAAGCTAAAAATTGTAGGTCAAACATGGTAGAAGAATTCTATCCAAACATGGCAAAAAAATCTCAAATTTTCTATGGCTGAAAAAGTACAGCCAAAGATGGCTTAAATGTCCATCTGAACATGGCTGAAAAATTTCCAAATTTGTAGTCACATGTGACTAAGATCCAACATGCTATTCAGACCATTTTGTTGTACATTTTGATGATGTATTACATGAGGAATGCATGTCTATCAAGGGTGCACAATCTATGCAAAAATATCTGCCAAAGACATTGTAAGATACTAAGTTCAATTCTCCTTCACTTGGTTGAACATGATCAATCTCTTGCCATGTGTCATCTAACTTTGTGGATGCATCTCTTATTGCAACTACATGTAATGAAGAACCATGAGCAAATTAATGATGAGCATGAAGGTGCTCTCTGACATATTAATAATGATCGTTTTGAATGGAGGTTGACAAGAAGAGTTTTATGTGAAAGCATCTTAGATTTCCCATCAAAGGTCAAGGGGATATAGTTTTCCAATTATGTAAAGCTTTGCATGGACGTGAGCATGCTTTATGTAGGCAAAGATGGACTTGATCATATGGTGCTTGTTGTTTATGTTGATGACATGATCTTGAATCAAACATATAATGAGACAATCGATATGCTTATGGATGATTTGAAGCATACTTTGGATGTCAAATATCTTGGACTTTTGAAGTATTATCCTTGCATCTAGTTTGTATCCATCGAGGGCCTATAGTTGTGCATCAAGCAAAGTATATTCAAAAGCTACTTTAGCATTTTGTTTCTGAGGGTTACAGTCCTATTCCAACACCAATGGAAACATGATTTGGGCTCTCAATTGAGCATGAAAAATAATGCACTAGCTACTTATCTTTATCAAAAAGATGTGGGATGCTTGATATATGCATGTGCCACAAGGTGGGGCATATAGTATGAAGTCTTAGAATTGAGTCTATCTATGCATAGCCCTACCACTAATCGTTGGCAAGCAATAGAATTTGTGCTTAGATATCTCAAAGGAACTTTGTGTTTGGGTCTCTTTTCTAGTAGAGATGCTCAACCATGCTTGCATTATTTTATAAATAATGATTAGTCTAGTTCTTATGATACATGAGTCTCCACTTGAGGTTATTTCTTTTTTCTTAGAGAAACACGCATATCTCAGTTGAATAAGAAGGAATCTACTCTGGCCACATCGAATTGTGAAGTCGAGTACATGGTAGTATTCATAGCTAGAGTGGAGTGTATATGGTTGATGCACCCATTGATGGATCTATGCATGGAGATTGATGCACTAGAGCATATTTGCAATGATGTCATAGTGCCTTTGGAGTTACAAGAAGTCCAATGTTTCATGTGCACACAGAGCACATTGAGGCTCATTATTAAGATGTCAGAGAGCACCTTCATGCTCAAGATTTGAATTTGATATATGTGCATGTGGAGGAGATATCCATTAAATCTCATTCATGGTAAATTCTTGAGTATTTTTGCAAATCTTTAGGCTTATTAGCTTGTGCGGACTGATACTTCACTCCTTGTATGTGTTCACAACATTTTGTCTAGGGGAATATGTTACAGCTATGTGTCCCTTTAGTATCTTTGATGTGAATCGTATCCTTATACATTTTCACACTATGGATTTGTGCCATATGGCTCCATGAGGAGCATTGTTTTCTTTGACGGGAAGAGAAAAGGAAAGCAAAACATATTCCTTCATAGGAGAAGAATAGATTATGTTTTCCTTTAGAGAGAAGAGATGTTTAGAAAACATCTTTGAGTTTATTTTAGAAGGAATTCATTTACTCTACTTTTCAATGTAATTTTCCTTCACATGGGAGTTTGATTCTCCATTATTTTGGAAGCGAAAATATGGAAAAATGTATGTGGATGTTCTCAATTATGGATAAGTAGAGCAATTGGATTCAAAAGAATCTCTTGCAAATGGAAAGGGAAAGTGGAATAGATTCCACTACCAGAGCTCTTTTCCTTAGAAGAGATTACAGAGAGAGATAGAGAGAGAGTTTCACTTTTCATTTTGGCTCTTTAAGATAGAAGGGGCACTCTTCTAGGGAGATCAATTAATCATGGTGGTTAGATTGAGTCTCACCTGTAGACACTAGAGAGAAGTGGTTATTTTTATTTCTAGTGATGGTCCTTGACTAGATGAGATGATCGAGTTATTGACATTAGTGACACTGGGAATAGAGTTATGAATTCTCTCTTTAGGGTTTCTAGGAGATAGGGATGTATCTAACTTATTGGGGTACCAAACTCTTAGTTTATGCTTCATCATGAGGATGATGTGTGAGCATCACTTAGGAGAATGAGTACTTACGTGATTACCTAAATCTCAAAGGGAATGCTTTTGCATTCATATGGCAAACTAAAGGGAAGAGAATATTTTTGAGTTTGTACTAGTGCCAATAGATGCTCTTCCAATAGAACTTAGTCCAATAATAATGGATGAAAAACCACAGACTTCTTGGTTGGTGAAATGTAGAGATTGCATTTTACTACCAAGAAATTCTTATATATGAGCGAGATGATGGAATCGCATAGTTCACAAGGTAGTTTAGATTAAACTATTATTTGTGATTATACTCAAGCTTAGCAAGACCTAGAGTGGTATGAGGGAAATCTATCATTTACTCCTAGATGGGTTTGAAGTCACTTTTTATGGGACTTTGTTCTATACTTCAGAGGATTCTATGGTTTATTATCTCCACTATGGTACGGTCAAGCTTATAAGTTTGGCACTTTACACTTGCTTCTTATGCTATTACTGCATATAGTATACATCCTATGCACTTAGGTCATTTTGATGATATTATATGGGATGAGAGTGATAGTTTGGAAGTTTAATGTATACGGGAGATAGTAGGCACCAGACGGTTTCCTATCTTTGAGATGATCTCTCATGAGACTTCTTAAGGGGAAGGATACGGGGAAACAGCACACAGAGATGACCATGTACATAGAGTATATGGGGTTCAAGGGAGTCCGAGCACTTTCTTCTACCATTACGAACATTTCATGTCCATTTTCGAGGAGGAAAATGCTTTAAAGGGGAAGGAAATGTCACATTATGGCTTTGTGCCATATGGCTCCATCAGCAGCATTGTTTTATTTGATAGGAAGAGAAGAGAGAAGAGTGAGTGGATGATAACTCTCTCATGTATATACTACATGCTTGGACGTGGCTGGGTGGTGAACGAACTCAAATCCCTGTGTGTGTGTTGGTCGGCCGTTTGCGAGAGTAGGCTGAAGCAAAGGATTAGACCAACGATGTAAAATACATGGACACTTTTGTGAAGAGATGGATAGGTATGTGCTTGAAGATGAAGAGGTGTTGCAAAATCCTTGATCTACACCAGCCAAATGAACTCCAGAAGTATATGGTGGGCCCTTTTAGCTTGCCAATGGATGTATTAGACACCCTATGTACCTTGGAAGATCACTCTCAAAAAGATAGATCAAAACAGATAAGTTGGAGTTAGCTCAGAGGTGAAAACTTGCTATTCTTGGTTCATACACCTGTCCAGTGTTTTACATAATTCTCTGCGCACAGTAGCAATTAGCTTAATTCCTCTTGGGGAAGTCTAGGTAACTTAAAGAGCTAACTTTCAAGAGTAATCTCATCAAAAATAATGAACCACACACTGAGAATGAGCTTTAACAATTGATGACATCATCCCGATTTTCACGGGCTGCTATAGTTTGAGACTAGTGAGCAGAAAAATCAACATAACTCAAAATGTAGGAATCCAATGATTATGAAACTTTGTATGGTTATACTAGACAGTAAGCTGAATCCAACAAGCTTTAAATCACGGAATTTGGATAAGTAACCACTGAGAAACACCTCTGACAAGATGAGTGAAAAAGTCGGGTACCTGACAGAGAAGTGAAAATGCACAGACACTGTTGACTTCAACTGAACATAACTGACGATTGCAGCATCCAAATGACATGAGAACTTGTGAGCATATAGTAGACTTATAGAGCTAACTTTACCAAGTTAAATCATTGAAAATGAAAGTATATTGCTTGTACAATACAATGACTTACTGATACATATGTGTGCCTTGTAATCACACCTTGATATGGTATAAAGCTCAGCTCTTGGAGGTCTTCACATAGGTCTCTCTAACCACGACTAAAACTGCCATCTATTTATAGTTGAGTTTGGGAGGCTAACTTCCCTCAATCACTCTCCAATCTATCAATGATTGATTTGATTCTCTACCTACCACAAATCACAAATTCGTGGCTCCTCTTTCCATTCTTGATCAAGTGGACTCAACCACTTAAGATTCTCTTACTTTTACATTAAGTAAACTCTTCAAAAGTTACAAGAGGTAGTTCACAAGTGAACTTTACATAGTCTTCATTTTAAAGCTTTTTCTATGACTTTGTGGGACTCAAGCCAATACTTAGGCTTGTCATAGACTTGCTCCAACAGCTCCCCCTCAAGCCAAGTATGCTTGAGGTCTTCAATCTTCCAAGATTACCTGCAAACCAATCATAGCCTTGAATTTGCAAAGCTTTATACCATCCAATGCTTTGGTTAGAATATCTTCACATTGTTGATGAGTGGACACATATGATATTTGAATCTCTTTGCTTAGAACCTTTTCTCGTACATAGTGATAATGAACTTCAATATGTTTAGTCCTTGCATGAAAAATAGGATTAGCAGCCAAATGAATAGAACTCATATTGTCACCATAAATAGTTGGAGTTCCAAACTCCAATCCAAGATCTTTGAATAATGTCTTCATCCACATAGCTTCTTGTGTAGCTATGGCAAGACCTCTATATTCAGCTTCAGTAGAAGAGAGAGCAACTGTGGGTTGCTTCTTGGATGACCATGAAATAAGCTTTGAACCTGCAAAGGTAAGATAACCTGAAGTGCTCCTTCTATCTTCCTTGGAGCCAGCCCAATCTGCATCAGAAAATAGCTTCAAACCTAAATCAGATACATAAGGATAATAAAGTCCTTCATTTATGGTTCCTTTGAGATACTTGAGAATCCTTTTGGCAGCATCCATATGTGCTTTCCTTGGTGTGTGCATAAATTGGCTTAGCACACTCACACTGTAACATATATCTAGTCTTATCAATGTGGCATAGTTGAGACTACCCACTAGACTTTGATATGATGTGATGTCCTCTATGAGTTCACCTTCATGTGAGCTCAATTTGTGATTGACCTCCATTGGAGTACCTGCAATCTTACAATCTTGCATCTTGAATTTTGCCAACATGTCCTTAATGTACTTTCTTTGAGTGAGAAACAAACCATGATCTTTGTAGACAACTTCCAAACCTAGGAAGTAGGTAAGTGAACCCAAATCACTTATCTTGAACTCTTCTCTCATCTGATCTTTGATCTTCTTCATACCATCTGCATCATTTCCTGTCAATATAATATCATCTACATATACACATAGGTAGATGACCTCGAAATTACTCTTTTTAATAAAGAGTGAAGGATCTGCCTTGCTTGGTTGAAAGCCTTTGTCCTGCAAGAATGAAACAAGCCTGAAATTCCAAGCTCTTGGAGCTTGCTTGAGACCATACAATGCTTTGTTAAGTTTACACACATAATCAGGATAAACTTGATTCTCAAAACCAGGTGGTTGTGCCATATATACCTCTTCTGTTATCCAACCATTCAAGAATGCATTCTTTACATCTAGTTGAAGTATCTTCCAATTCTTGGAAGAGGCAATACTAAGCAAAACCCTAATAGTAGGCATCTTTGCCACAGGAGAGAAAGTCTCCTCATAATCAATTCCCTGAGTTTGTGCAAAGCCTTTTGCCACAAGCCTTGCCTTATACCTGTTAATTGAACCATCAGAATTCTTCTTGAGTTTATAGACCCACCTTGAGCCTATTACCTTCATGGATGAAGTCTTGGGCACCAAATCCCAAGTGTTGTTTTCCTCAAGTGCTTCAATCTCTTCCTTCATTGCATGCTTCCATTCTGTTTTTGCTTTGGCCTCTTCGAATGATGATGGCTCCTCTTGGTTTATGTCATGTGCTATGTAGATAGAATGTTTAGTTACTAATGAGGTGTCAAACCCATACCTTTCTGGTTTTTTCTTTTCCCTCATAGATCTTCTTAGGCCATGATGTGATGATTCTGCCTCATGTCCAAGTTCCTGCAATTTTGCTTTACCTTTAGACTTCCATGCTTTGACCTTTTCCATGTGAGATTCTTCATCATCCTCTGAGATGTCTTGTTATTCAATCTTTGATTGTTCTCTACCAAGCTTTGGAAAATCTTCTTCAAGATCATATGGTAAATTGATCTTCCTGCATGAATCTTCATACCATGAATTGTTCTCATCAAAAACTACATCTCTGCTTACCAAGAATCCTTTGTTGGTAGGGTCGTATAACCTGTAGCCCTTTTGATTGTTGTCATATCCAATAAATACACACCTTTCTGCCTTTGGATCCATCTTGCCTCTAACCTGTGAAGGAACATGAGCAAAAGCAATACATCCAAAAATTTTACAATGATCTAAGCTTGGTCTTCTTCCATTCCAAGCCTCATATGGAGTCATCCCATCAAGGGATTTTGAAGGCAACCTGTTAATCAAGTAAGTGGCTGTAGATACAGCCTGAGCCCATAAATAATTAGGTAAATGCTTTTCATTTAACATAGACCTTGCAGCTTCAACAATTGTCCTATTCCTCCTTTCTGCCACTCCATTTTGCTCAGGAGTGTACCTTGTAGTTGCCTCTCTTTTGATTCCTCTTTCTTGAAGAAAAGAATCAAAATCATGGGAGAAGTATTCTCCCCCTACATCTGACCTTAGCCTTTTTAGTGATTTACCTGTTTGATTCTCCACAAGAGCCAAATATCTTTTGAAACATGAAAAAGCTTCATCTTTGTGTTTCATAAAGAATAGGATAGTCCATCTGCTGCAATCATCAATAAAGGAAACATAATACCTTGATCCAGATATTGAAGCTTCCTTGCTAGGTCCCCATACATCTGTATGAACCAACTCCAAGAGATCTCCATGCATATAACCTTTCTTCATGAATGGTAACCTGTGAGACTTTCCAAATTGACATGCACTACACTTATAAATCATATGTTGTTTTGACAAATTAGGAAGTCCAAGTACACTTTGGTCCCTGCAAATTTGCTTTAATGACCTTTCACCGATATGTGCTAACCTTTTGTGCCATACTTCCAATTTTGTGAGTGTTTGACTACCATAATTAAAGAGAGCAATGTTTCTAGTGTCCTGTAATTCAAATGTGAACAATCTACCTGTCTTTTCACCTTTTGCAATTCTTCTGAATCCTTGACTTGGATCTTCAACAAATGCTCCTGCTTTTGTGAACCTGACTTGCAACCCTTTTTCTACTATCTGCCCAACACTTATCAAATTCTTTGTAATGGTAGGGACATAGAGTACCTTACTGAGTAGATTGATGTTTCCATCAGGTGCTTTGACATTGCCTATTTTCTCCACAGGATGTTTTGTATCATCTCCTGTTTGTACCTCATGCTTATTCCTTCGATCTTCTAAATCTGATAGGAGTGCCACATTTCCTGCCACATGATTTGAACAACCTGAATCTATGTAGAAAACATGCTCATCAGATTTACCTTTTGGCATAGCCATGTTCATGATCAATAATGAATCCTCTTTGTTTGAGTCTTCTGTGTAGTTATTGTAGTCTCTCCTTCCTTTGTAGCCTCCTTGATAGTTTGAATGATTGTAGTTGTTGTAGTTGCCATGATAGTTGTTGAAACTTCCTCTTGAGTAGCCATAACTTCCTCTATTGTATCCTCTACCTCTTTGATTCCTAGAATTCCTAAAGCAATCTTCAGTTGTATGATTAGTTAATCCACAAATAGAACATGAGTTGGAGTCTTGGGATCTCCCCCTGCCTTGTCTACCTCCTCTTCCTCTACCTCTACCATGTCTTCCTCTACCTGCATAGTTAGCTTGATATGTACCTGCTTCATCATCCACTTTCTTTGCCTTTCCTTTGTTATCTTTAGACTTGCTTTTATCTGTGTATAAAGCTGAAGATTGATTACCTTTAGAGCTTTCTCCATTTTTTATAAGCTTTGCCTCTTGAGTAAGTAGTTGTCCAATGAGTGTGTTGAAATCAGGTACATGCATGTCCATGTACAAATCCATAGCTGTGGTGAATGCTTCCCACTTGTCATCTGCCTTCAAGCCATTGATGACCTGCCTTACAATTTGTTCTTCATCTATTACCTCTCCAATGCTTCCCAACTGATCTGCTATGTCCTTGAGCTTTGTGACAAAATCAGTCACATTTTGTTTGGAAGCCTTCTTGAGAGTTGTGAAATCCAACCATAGTTGATGCTTCCTAGCTTTAGTACTTGAAGAAAAGAAAGCTTCAAGTGCATCCCACACTTCCTGAGATGTCTTACAACTTCTAATGTGAGGCAACAAAAAATCTGAGATAGAGTTGAGGAGATAAGACCTTGCAAGTGCATTGTTGGAGCACCATGTGCTCAATCTTTCTTGCTCTTCTTGTGTTGGTTGACTTTTGTTCCTGAAACTTGGCATAACTTCATCTCCAGCCACATAACCATATAAACTTCTACCTTGGAGATAAGCTTCCATTCTTAATGACCAAGCTGAGTAGTTACCTCTGTCCGATTTGTCAATTGATGAAGGAAATCCATCTGCCATGTTGTCCAACCTTGCTCTGATACCACTGTGAAGAGATGGATAGGTATGTGCTTGAAGATGAAGAGGTGTTGCAAAATCCTTGATCTACACCAGCCAAATGAACTCCAAAAGTATATGGTGGGCCCTTTTAGCTTGCCAATGGATGTATTAGACACCCTATGTACCTTGGAAGATCACTCTCAAAAAGATAGATCAAAACAGATAAGTTGGAGTTAGCTCAGAGGTGAAAACTTGCTATTCTTGGTTCATACACTTGTCTAGTGTTTTACATAATTCTCTGAGCACAGCAGCAATTAGCTTAATTCCTCTTGGGGAAATCTAGGTAACTTAAAGAGCTAACTTTCAAGAGTAATCTCATCAAAAATAATGAACCACACACTGAGAATGAGCTTTAACAACTGATGGCATCATCCCCATTTTCACGGGCTGCTATAGTTTGAGACTAGTGAGCAGAAAAATCAACATAACTCAAAATGTAGGAATCCAATGATTATGAAACTTTTTTATGGTTATACTAGACAGTAATCTGAATCCAACAAGCTTTAAATCACGGAATGTGGATAAGTAACCACTGAGAAACACCTCTGACAAGATGAGTGAAAAAGTCGGGTACCTGACAGAGAAGTGAAAATGCACAGACACTGTTGACTTCAACTGAACATAAGTGACGATTGCAGCATCCAAAAGACATGAAAATTTGTGAGCATATAGTAGACTTACAGAGCTAACTTTACCAAGTTAAATCACTGAAAATGAAAGTATATTGCTTGTACAATACAATGACTTACTGATACATATGTGTGCCTTGTAATCACACCTTGATATGGTATAAAGCTCAGCTCTTGGAGGTCTTCACATAGGTCTCTCTAACCACAACTAAAACTGCCATCTATTTATAGTTGAGTTTGGGAGGCTAACTTCCCTCAATCACTCTCCAATCAATCAATGATTGATTTGATTCTCTACCTACCACAAATCACAAATTCGTGGCTCCTCTTTCCATTCTTGATCAAGTGGACTCAACCACTTAAAGTTCTCTTACTTTTACATTAAGTAAACTCTTCAAAAGTTACAAGAGGTAGTTCACAAGTGAACTTTACATAGTCTTCATTTTAAAGCTTTTTCTATGACTTTGTGGGACTCAAGCCAATACTTAGGCTTGTCATAGACTTGCTCCAACAACTTTCACTACAACATATGAAGGGCATATCGACATTCTGCATACTCATGATCACGCGTTGGTGTCAGTATGACTGTCAAAAGACTTTAGAAAACCGACTAGGCAATGTACGCATCACTAGTACATTACTGGAAACTACCGACACTTATATCGATGCTCATACCGACGCTCATACCGATGCCGTGTTTTAACCGTGCTCGAGAGCAAAAATTTGACATTCATCACGTTTTGAAACTAGATCTGCTACTATCGACTTTGCACATGTGAGCAACATATCTCTGTTTGTCACTCTTTCTCTCTCTCTCTCTCTCTCTCCCTCCCTCTCTCTCTCTAAGCACACCTCTATTTTTCTAGATCTGAAGCTTCAATGAGTATATCGCACATACTCTAGCACTCTTTTTTCTTTCTTTATGTTTTTCCTTTACTAATATCTTCTCTCTTTAGTTTTGCAAGAGATTTTGGGATCAAGTCTTTGGAAATTCGACGAAGGACAAATTTAAGTGGATTTTGACAACAACGATTCAAACAATTACATGGATGCAAGTGATTGTTTTGTTTTCGATTGACATAGAGCAAGAGAGAGAGAGGCATATACATACACATACATACTCACATATGTATACACACATATGCATATGCATACACACATGCAAATGCATACACACATACATGCATACACATATACATGCATACACAAATGCATATCCATACACACATCCATATGCATACACAAATACACACATGCATATACAAATTCATATGCATACACACATGCATATGCATACACAAATACACACATACACATACACAAATGTATACACATACACACATGCATATGCATATACACACACATGCACATGCATACACACATACACAATGCAAATGCATACACAAATGCATATACATACATAAATGCATATGCATACATACATGCATACATAAATGCATATGCATACAAATGCATATGCATACAAATGCATATGCATATACATGCATACATAAACGCATATGCATACACATGCATACACAAATGCATATGCATACACACATAAATGCATACACACATACATGCATACACAAATGCATATGCATACACAAATGCATATACATACACATGCATATGCATACACACATACACAATGCATATACATACATAAATGCATATGCATACAAATGCATATGCATATACACATACACAAATGCATATGCATACACATGCATATGCATACACACATGCATATGCATAAACACATACATGCATACACACATGCATATGCATACACACATACATGCATACACACATGCATATGGATACACACATACATGCATACACACATGCATATGCATACAGAAATGCATATGCATACAGAAATGCATATGCATACACATGCATATGCATACAGAAATGCATATGCATACACATGCATATGCATACACACTAGGTTGCATTATTCGTTATATGATTTTATGTTTTTTTTATAATGCATGCGAGTATGTATGCATATGTTTTTTTTTATAGCTCAAGGGTTGAGAAGGTATCAACAAGTGAAGATCAATAGCATCCCCAACAATGTATATCAGCTAATAGATGGTTCGTATTGTATTAATACAATACAATTTCACATATCCGTAGATCTTCTTTAGGAAGTTGTATTGTATTGATACAACATGAACCTTCTATTAGCTGAGATATTGGCATCAAGACAATCACATCGAGACAATCAAAAGTGTATCCCTGTCCATTTTTTTTTTGTGTTTATTCGAACAACTACAAATGCATATGCATACACACATGCATATGCATACACAAATGCATATGCATACACACATGCATATGCATACAAACATGCATATGCATACAAACATGCATATGCATACACATGCATATGCGTACACATGCATATGCATACACACATGCATATACATCCACACATAGGTATGCATACACACATGCATATGCATACACACATGCATATGCATAAACACATGCATATGCATACACATGCATATGCATACACTTTTGATGTATAAAACACCACAAGAAATGAATTAATGTGACACTAGAACACCTCTATGGTCACCATTAACTCATTGCCACTCCAAGCTTTGAGAAATGATAGCTTAAAGTGAGAACTTTGCTTCTATAGAAATTCCTAGTCACTGAAATGACATACCTTCAGTATTTTGCTAATTTCTCTTAGCTCAAATATTATTTCTCCAAGATCTTTTATAGGCTGAAACTAGAAGAGTAGATCTTTCCAACAAGCTATCATATGCATGAAACGGATCTCAAGAACTCAAGTTATGTCCTTCACAAGATGACTATGTATAACTGCCAAAATTGGAAATCTTTCCTGTTATAGTAAAAAACGCCTGTCTAAAATTAGAATTCGATGCCTGGCATCGACTTGCAACGAGAATTCGATGTCGGGCATCGACTTGGGGTGTTTTTGGCCACTTTTCAGTAGGGATTCGATGCCGGGCATCGACTTCCCACATAAAATCTTGATCTTTTGGATACCAAAACACTAGGTGATTTCATGCATACTTAGAATATGACTTATCAACTGGAATTCGATGCCAGGCATCGAATTGCTCCAACAACATCATGTTTTCAAACACTTCTGCACTGAATGAAAAAGATAAATGAAAATATGACTTATCAGCAGAGATTCGATGCCAAGCATCGAGTTGCTTGGAAAACTTGATCTTTTTAACTCATCACATAGTAGGTAATCATGGAGATGATGGAGAGAGGCTCATACACAGAACTTTACTTAGTTCTTCTCATAACTATAAAAAACTCAGAAGTTCTACAGTTGCTTTCTCACTCAGAGAAGCCCGACTATACTCAGTCATACAAAATGAACTTCTTCTCACTTTCTCATTGTCTTCCACTTCTTCTCTCTCCTCGTCAGTTGATAAAAACTAACTTATATAGATTTTCTCATTCTCGTGACTTTTTAAAAACCTTCTAGAACTAAAGTGAACTAACTTTACAAGTATAATACACTTGTGAATTTGTCCCTTCACATAGGCATGTGGTTTTCTTCCAAAGCTTTCACCTTCAAATATATGTCCAATTAGTGAGTGTTTCTCCAACATACACATGCATATGCATACACACATGCATATGCATACAGACATGCATATGCATACACACATACACACATGCATATGCATACACACATGCATATGCATACACACATGCATATGCATACACACATGCATATGCATACACACATGCATATGTATACACACATGCATATGCATACACACATGAATATGCATACACACATGCATATGCATACACATGCATATGCATACACATGCATATGCATACACACATACATGCATATGCATACACTCATGCATATGCATGCGTGTATGCATACACATGCATATCCATACACATGCATATCCATACACATGCATATGCATACACATGCAT
Organism: Ceratopteris richardii; assembly: GCA_020310875.1. Classification (NCBI taxonomy): domain Eukaryota; kingdom Viridiplantae; phylum Streptophyta; class Polypodiopsida; order Polypodiales; family Pteridaceae; genus Ceratopteris; species Ceratopteris richardii. The sequence continues at coordinate 155,472,690 of CM035415.1, forward strand.
ATGCATACACACATGCATATGTATACACACATGCATACACACATGCATATGCATGTGTGTATGCATACAAACATGCATATGCATACACACATGCATACACACATGCATATGCATGTGTGTATGCATACAAACATGCACATGCATACACATGCATATGCATACACATGCATATGCATACACATGCATATGCATACACATGCATATGCATACACATGCATATGCATACACATGCATATGCATACACATGCATATGCATACACATGCATATGCATACACATGCATATGCATACACATGCATATGCATACACATGCATATGCATGTGTGTATGCATACAAACATGCATATGCATACACACATGCATACACACATGCATACACACATGCATACACACATGCATACACACATGCATATGCATGTGTGTATGCATACAAACATGCACATGCATATGCATACACATGCATATGCATACACATGCATATGCATACACATGCATATGCATACACATGCATATGCATACACATGCATATGCATACACATGCATATGCATACACACATACATGCATATGCATACACACATACATGCATATGCATACACACATACATGCATACATGAATATGCATACACACATGCATATGCATACACACATGCGTATGCATACACACATGCGTATGCATACACACATGCGTATGCATACACACATGCATATGCATACACATGCATATGCATACACACATGCATATGCATACACATGCATATGCATACACATGCGTATGCATACACATGCATATGCATACACATGCATATGTATACACATGGATACGCATACACATGCATATGCATACAAACATGCATATGCATACACACATGCATATGCACATGCATATGCATACACACATGCATATGCATACACATGCATATGCATACACACATGCATATGCATACACACATGCATATGCATACACACATGCATATGCATACACACATGCATATGCATACACACATGCATATGCATACACACATGCATATGCATACACACATGCATATGCATACACACATGCATATGCATACACACATGCATATGCATACACACATGCATTTTAACATCTCCACATTGGATCAAATGGGATCTCCACGTACACCTTGGGAAGCACACGACCATGATGACTCCAAGATATATCACATACGTAATGGAGCTCCAGTCATGGATGCAGCCGGAAAGTCCATGCATCAATGCATTCGATAGCTTTGCTCCATAGAGTTTGGACATTCTATCATGTTAAAATGGAGCGAACAGGGTAAGGATTCCAAAAGTTATATCACACAATCGATATATGAAGACTACCATCCAGCACTTGGGGATCCTATTGTGAGTTCAAAATGGATTCAGCATACGGCACATGAGGTGATGTCTCATCGGTGGTCCAAAGCTCGCGATGCTTTCAAAGGAGGCTTACCGAAGCCTGTATGGTTAGATGTTGAAGAGTGGGAATCAATTTAGGATGAGCACCAATATACTCCTGATTGATTTTATCAACAGCGAGATGTGGTGCCACACGTTTAGATACGGTTGGAACGTTGCATTTAGGTAGCGGCGGATATAACAGTATGCGCTACCAATTTGTAAATTTCATTTTAATTATTGAATTTTTTTGTGTTAATCATATAATATATGTTCATCTAACATTTTGCATATTTATTATAGGAGTTGGCATTGAGTCATCCTCTGACGCGAACCGAAGAAGCTTATGGATATCGTCATGGATTGGCTGCACTGTTGCAGAACTTAGAGGGACGTGGTGCAATCATTTCATGGGAGAATCTATGATTAGGTAAACTTATAGCTTGGTTTTGTATGTTTAGTTGTTGTTTATAAATGTCATGTCAATTTGTCTCATATTACACATATGCTTTGTTGCAAAATTGTAGGTGTAAATGTTTTGATCCCCTTGCGTATATATATGGTAGTGCTTTGCCACAATTTTGTATTACACTCCTATGTGGCAATGATGTACCATAATTTTGTATTCGATTTTTATATGGAATTGCTTTGTCAAATTGCCACAATTTTGTATTACACTCCTATGTGGCAATGATGTACCATAATTTTGTATTCAATTCCTATATGGAAGTGCTTTGTCACATTTTGTATTCGGTTCCTATATGGAAGTAATTTGCCACACTCTTGTACATCCTTCGTTTATGGAATATACAACTTTTTGTACATGATTCATGGTTCATTTTTGCTCCTATAAAATCATGTTTTGATTGCATATAATATATAACTTGTTATAATTCATAGCCTCTCTTAAGGGTCTTGATTGCTTTAAACATTGCATCTTAATGGCTATTGAAGGGAGCTGAAATCTTGGTTTTGTTGCATAAGTAGTCTCCAGTATGTGGAGTATATGCATCATCATCTTGGAAAGGATATAACTACAATTGTGGCTATATGTTTCTTTTCATGGCATGCTTGTTGACCCTGGGTTACATCGACCTCACCCAACAACCATGGGTGAATCTTTCCAAAGGAGGATGTTTTCTCCCTCATGAAGAAAACCTAAGGACACACATATGATGCTACAATCAAGCCAAAACATAAGCATGAAGGCTCTCTATTTGAATATCTTTAGATTACCTTGTGTGCTTGATTCAAAAGACACTAGTTTCATAAGTGCCTTACGTCGGATCAACATCCCCTAAAAAGTGAACATTTATTGAAGCATTTGCATTGTTCTAAGTGTTCTTTTAGAAACTAATATTTTTCTTTCTCTTTGTTTTCACATGTACTTGCTACAAAGATCGAGACTTTTACTTTAGCGGGACTATATGAGGATGGATAAAGTTCAAGATTGACTTCCAAGTTTTTACCATTCAGAAATAGTTAAATTGGAGTTAATATGAGTTGTCGGCATTAATCTTAATTCCTTCAAGGTGATGATATTTTCCTTATCCAAGTCAGGCGATAAACAAATCTTAGGCTAGATTTAGACTGAGTGGTGGCAACACTTTGCTACATGCTCATTCCAATGATTTAATGCCATGTATGCTCTTTCGTCTGAGGCTCATTCAGATTGAGCAATAGAAGATAAGAATAGCTTGCTGGCGCCTTGAAGCTGTGGGAGTCCTGAGTTTATGTCTTGGTTGGACATGTCCATGAGTTTGTCATGATGGGTGCCTCTACCTTACGAGGTTGGGTGTGTGAGTGTGTATTTCCAATTCATTGTACTCTAAAAAAAAAAAGAATAGCTTGCTATCTAAAAAGAAGAATAGCTTGCTGTCTAAAAAAAAAAGAATAGCTTGCTACTAGGCAAGAAAAAACGATGTTGAAACGTTCCGACCCTCCCCGTCCATCCAAACATCTATATACAATCTATATGTATCTTTATCATATAAAAATATTGTTTACAAACATTTTTAAGCTGAATATTGCGATTTGATTTATAAAGTAACCATTCTATTTGATAATTCCATACTTTTTGCTTATTCACATTGAACAACAACACAAAGTGTTGTTCCACTTTGTGTGAATACATGAGCAGAGGGACTCATGTTTTGTTTTGAATGGAGGTTCGAGTGAGGTCTACTCCTTCGAACTTTAACTTTGAAATTGCAACTGTACAAGAAAGGGCATAGTATCCATGAAACCCCTTTATCCCACAAGAATAGGGGTTTGCATAGCTGGGTAAAACTGCGGTCACAACTACCACATGGCAGAACAAGTCGTGGCACATTAGCCACATGATACATCATTCCAATGTCATACATGTCCTTCACATGCTGCTGGCGGAGGTTAAACCGTTGCCCTTACCTCAAGAGATGAGCGGCTCAACCACCTGGACAGCGGCACTCATGGTTTGCCAGCTCCGGGTGAAACTTCAATGATTTATACCTTTGTTCCACCGTCTCAATGTGAAGAAGCCAGCCTTATTATCATTATGCTCTTGGCCAGGTAAGCATTGAGCAAGCAGGGGGGGCACGCAAGAGTGGTCGGACCTATCCTCAAACCCCTGCTGAACCGACAACGTTCTTTAAGATTGTCGTATACTCGCACGTCTTTCTCAAAGAGAGTGCTGCCAATCGCGAGCGCATCAGCTTGTACAACGTGAGTCAAACTTTATTCAGCAACATGACAATGAAACGCTACAGCCATAGCGGATGTGAACAATTCAGCTCGTGCTTGGGATTCGTCAGCATTTCTACTTCAATTTCTGTTTAATAACTCGCTCATAGATGTCCACAGCCCAACGTGATTTATACACTCATTCCTCTACTTCAGGCATTCGTTCCCAATAATCCCTGCAAAACTGCACGGAAAGCTGGAGCCTCGACCTTGCATGGGCTACTACGTACCGACAGAGAATTCATTCCTGTGGGTTGCAACGCGCATCAAAAAGCTTTTTTCGTACTGAAGCCTGAAGGCGCAAGGGCCAGGCGACATACAATGTGTACATTGCTAAGTCGGCACAAAGAACGTAACATATATCATATAATTCAGAGTAGTACTTGTGTATCATGATGATAAGAGTGGTACTTCTCTCTGTCTATGCATTCACTCTGCGACACAGACCAATATATTATATGAGTAACATAAATAACAATTCCACCGCGATGGTAGTCATGGTCGTACTCGGTCTAGCCATTTACTGCAAGAGGACAAAATAGTGGTAGTATTTTTTAAGTTGGGACGCATGACCACTTATGTCAGTTACAGGGACACATTTTCAAAAGACAGACGTGTGATTTTTCATCATATCAGTCAATAATTGTGCTTTCTCTCTCCCTCTACATACATAAACCGACAAACACATGCCCCCCACACACACATAGACAACCGTGTGATTATTCATCACATCAGTCAATAATTGACTCTCTCTCTTTCTCTACATACATACACAGACACACACATACCGTTCCCCCAACACACACACACACTTCCTTTACCTTCATTGCTTGGATGAGCTTGTGTGCGAGAATTTTTTTGGGATTTTATTGAAGCTGCACCATGCCATAAGCTCGAATACTCTCCATATGCACTAACATTTATGGGTCATGTCACTCTAGCACAGTGGTACTTATAGAATCTTGGGATGATGTCACTCTAGCACAGTGGAAGTACCACCATGGTGAAGATCCACATGGTAAATGTCAATCTATGGAGACGTGTGGATGGTATGACATTCATGAGTGATAGGAATGCATAGGTGCATGAGTGAGAAGCACAATGACATGGACACACACACACACATGCACACAAGGTAGAATAAAGAGTAGAACAATGGAAGCTCAAAAGTGATCTCTATAGGTCCTTTTATAGTTTCTCACTAGTTTTGACCTAGTTCACACCTAGTGTCTAGCCTAATTAAAAATAAGGTTCATAGACTAATTTGAAGGCTCCAATGAGCTCCAAAAAATGTGAAAAGTAAATGTTAAGCTCTTTTGATACTCCTCAAGCCAGAGGACTCCTTAGCTTGCAAAAATTTTGAAAGTGTAAAAATGGGGTATTTACAATGATATGTAGTGATAATGATCATTTGTTTGATGGAAATAAAGTATGAAAATTTAGTAGGCCTATTCTCAACTAGATCTTCATTGACTGCCTTGCTTACTGAATCATGCGTCGGACCCTTGTCCTTCTCTATGCCATTCTTCTCTGAGACACCCTTGTCTACTCAATCGATCTTGGATGCTCCTACCACTAACACTCCCCCCTCCTCTCGAGTCTCTCATCCTTGATAGACCCTTGTTGGATGGGGTGTTCTGTGTAGTATTGAAGTACATTTGTAGCTAATTCATGCTCTAAGACTCCCTTTTCTACTCGATTATGCTTGGAAGATCCTACCACTAACACTCCCCCTCCTCTCGAGTCTCTCGTCTTTTACAAACCCTTTTTGGATGGGGTGTTCCATGTAGTATTAAAGTACATTTGTAGCTAATTCATGCTCTTTCAATCAAATTCCTTTTGTAAGATCTAACTTCACGCATTCCAAATCGATGGCTCTTAGGACTTCTGGATGTGGCATTCTATAATACTCAAAGTATGTGGCCTATTTGCATGCAAATAGTTGGATTAGGTGCATTGGCTTGGAGGTAAAATCCTCTTAGTGATACTCCAAAATACTATGATTAATATGTCTTCAAAAGTTTGTTTATAACAAGTTGGGAGTTACGTTATATGAGTGTGCCATGAGTAGAGTGTGCTAATGGAAGGTTTCGTGATAAGATCATACACCAAATCATAATTTTCATTTTCAAATCATAGCATGGAAACATCTAGAGCTTTGACATTTCTAAAAGTTTTGAAAACAACCAACATCAAATCAAAGATATCTAAGAGCCTCTGGGCTGCAACATCTGGCATTGGTTTCAAACAAGGCATCGAGTGGCTGATGGTGGCAATCATATGTGAGACAATCGGTGGTCCCTATGATGGTGCAAAAGATGAGTATTTAACCCACTCCACATAGAATGCATTGTTTGTTACTTCAATGGGGTCAATGAATATTTGTACATCAGTTGTGCTAGGTCAAATAGTTTCTTGTACTTTCGTCGTGGTTGTAAGAGGATGTTAAGGGGTTCTTGTAGGTGATGGTATAGGGTGCGGTGAATCTGGATGAGTTTCTACAATGGTTTTTGTAGTGGTATGACTTATGATGTCAATTGTAGACACACACGAAGATGTGGAAGCGAGGTTGTTGGAACTCAAGGTCAAGCATAAAACATGGAAGCACATCAAAGAAGTGGATATAGAAGAAGAGAGAGCAAGTAGGGAGCTCCAAGAAGTGTATGTCAAATTTTCAGAAGAATCCCCTACAAAAATAGTGATTTTCATCACTAAAAACCATTGTAAATACCATTTTCTATTTTTATAACTCCATTTTGTTCAAGTCGAGGAGTCCTTCAGCTTGAGGATTATTAGAACTATCATCCTACCAATTTTCATAGTTTTTAGACTTTGTTTGAGCCCTCAAATAAGCCATGGAACCTAATTTTTAACTAGGCCCGACACTAGGTCTGGACAGGACCAAAACTAGTCCAAAAACTCTTAAAAGAGCTAGAGAGCTCATTTTTGAGGTTAGCTTGTTAGAGAATAGAGCTTTGTAAGAGAACTCTTTTTGCAATCGAAGCTTTCCATTGTTCCTCTCTTTGATCTTACCTTGTGCACGTGTGTGTGTATGTGTGTGCATGTTAGTGTGCTTTCACTCATGCACTTGTGCCTTCACTTGCTCGTGGTCTTCATACCGGTCCTCACGTCTCCACGGATTGACAAGTAAAGGAGGTGGTGCTTACGCTTGAGCTGCACCCAATTTTGGCACCGTTGCTGGGGAGAGAGCTTCGAGGACGAGCGTTGTGATGGTAAGATCGTAGATTTGCGACATTGGAAGGTAAAAAAAAACTATCATTTTTGTTCATTTTCTAATTTTTCTTCTTCATCTTCATCATCATTACCATCTCCATCTTCTTCCATCTTCATCTTCACAGAAATTTCTTGTTTTTTAGTGCATTTTCACCATTTTCATACCACTTTTCATGCATTATTGTGTGGAAAGGAGTTAGGAAGTGCAAGGGAGAGCAAGCGCCTGTGTTTTTTCATGCTTTTCTGCACATACGGAGCTCGCCATTGCTCGGCACTCAGAAATTCGAAGTTCTCGCCAAAAAACACGATTCTGTGATGAAAATCACGATTCTGTGAAAAAATCAAATTTTTTGACAATCGTGATTTTCTATTTCCCGCCTAAAAGCTTTCTGAAAGAAACACGATTCTGTGGTCATTCTCAGAATCGCGATTCTCTGGTTGCACTCAAAATCACGATTCTCTGAGATTCTCAAAAACACAATTCTGTGGTCATTCTCAGAATCACGATTCTCTGGTTGTGCTCAGAATCCCGATTCTCTAAGTTTTTCAAAAACACGATTCTCTGGATATGCTCGAAATCGCGATTCTCACAAATCACGATTTTCAGCCAAAAACACGATTGTGATCAAACACGATTCTCTATTGGCAATCACGATTTTCAAAAAATACGATTTTCATACAAAGTCGCGATTTTCATGTCAAAAACACGACTCTGAGAAAACACGATTTTCAATGGGCTCAAAATCGCGATTCTCAAAAACATGATTCTCTGCTGGCAATCGTGATTCTCAAAAACACGATTCTCTGCTGGCGATCGCGATTCTAAAAAAACACGATTCTCTGTTGGCAATCATGATTCTCAAAAAAACACGATTCTGTTGATTTCACTCAAAAAACACGATTCTCTGCTGGCAATCGCGATTCTCCAAGACACGATTCTCTGCTGGCAATCACGATTCTAAAAAAAAACATGATTCTTTGCTGGCAATCGCGATTCTCAAAAAAAACACGATTCTCTTGATTTCACAGCATCGCGATTCTCTTGAAGTTCATAGCATCGCGATTCTCTTGAATTTCACACATCGCGATTCTCTTGAAGTTCACAGCATTGCGATTCTCTTGAAGTTCAGATCATCGCGATTCTCTTGAAGTTCATAGCATCACGCTTCTCGCGATTCTCTTGAAGTTCATAGCATCGCGATTCTCTTGAATTTCACAGCATCGCGATTCTCTTGAAGTTCACAACATCGCGATTCTCTTGAAGTTCAGAGCATCGCGATTCTCTTGAAGTTCATAGCATCGCGATTCTCTTGAAGTTCATAGCATCGCAATTCTCTTGAAGTTCATAGCATCGCGATTCTCTTGAAGTTCATAGCATCGTGATTCTCTTGAATTTCATAGCATCGCGATTCTCTTGAAGTTCACAAAATCGCAATTCTCTTGAAGTTCACAGCATCGCGATTCTCTTGATTTCACAAAATCGTGATTTTTTCCAAAAGGTCTTGTTTGCCTATTTTGACCCCCAAGAGCTTGAGTTGACATAACGTTTTCATCCAAAGTCCATTTTTTGAGCTCTATAGCTCGTTGGAAAGCTCCTTTCGAATGCTACACGGCCTCAACTGTTTTTTATAAGAATAATGCGTTGATTTTCAGATAGGATAATTTGAAGTTGACCCTCAGGTGGGACTAGGGAACCAAGGGGACTCCAAAGGATTTTGAACCATACCAAGGGGAAATTTTGGACTCTTAACCAAAACATTATGAACCTGTGATCTGGTAGAAACCTAGGCAAGGATAGACAAAGCATTAGATCTTCTCAGTCTAGTGTCAACCATACAGCTAAGTCTTGGGCACAACAACTAAGTGGTTGTCCTTACGTACTAAAATCTGACACAAGTGACTCAGAAATGTCTTTTAGCATGGGAAAACCTACAGGTGGCTGAGGAACTGCCCATCTACAAACACCAGAAGGTCCCTATAAGACACAATTGGAATATATTCGGACCAACCGATTAGGTGCTCGCATCTATGAGGATGGCTTGAGGCGATCAGTAGTCCAACTCAAAAATCCAGATCAACCCTTTGGACTTGAACACCCGGTGGTCAAGTTCGAAGAGGGTTCATACATTGATAAGGAAGGAACCATGCATGTATGTGGCCACCAACCTACCAGATAGGACCGATGAGTTTGGAAATATCATTCATGAGAATGAGATAAGAGACCTAGAACAAGGAAATGTAGGACAAGGACCCTAGACGCCTAGAGGTAAGTCAGTTTTGACCAGAGTGATCACTCCAGATTGGATCCCTCAAGACAACAAAAGCATAGAACTATTCTTGAATAGAGAAACAGAGGAAGCCTTTTGGAGATTCAAACCAAATCAACCTAGCCAATTGGGCTTAGTCATCATCTATGAATTCAAAGATCCTGAGATACCAGGCAAAGTTGTCTATCTACCTGTATAACACATCAGAGAAGATATTCTTGGTAACAGAACATGATAGGCATGCATATACTTGGAAGAGTGAATTGATTTTCCCTCCACCAAGATCCAATGTTCCAAGGAGTAGGATCATCCCAAGCTCATGAAGCCCAGAGAGAAAGAAATAGAGAGAGACCTGAGGTAAGTTTTGCACACCTTGTGGGCAGGAATAGATCAGGAGTTGAAAATGAAAGACCTGAAAGAGAGAGACATCAAGCACATAGGCAACAAAGAGATGAACAGGATTTTCCATTGCCTAGACCCCGAGAGCACACAAGAACCCTTAGACCCACTCAAGTGATCAAGGCAATGAAAAATTATTTTGACGGGACAGGAGATCCTTATGATCATGTGGCCGAGTTCAAACAAGTGTTAAGAGCTGAACAAGTTGAGGATTTGTTCACCCAGTACGAGGCATTTGGTTTGACTCTTAAGGGCAATACCTGAGCTTGGTTTCAACCACTAAGTAGTCACAACTATCACAATATAGGTCCCTTGCTAGACGAATTCATTGTAGAATTTTCCAAGCATGGTATCAGGCATAGCACATCATCTTTGATCCACAGTTTCAAGAAGACATCCCAAGAAATAGTGTGACTAGCAGGTAGAAGGTTTAGACAATACCTAGAAAGATGCCCTGCTCCATAGTTACCCACACGAGCCAAACAAGTGGCTTTGTTCTTAGATGGCTTACTGAGCACAAAGTTGAGATCATATGTGTTCTTGAAAGAGCCCAAATCCATAGAAGAGTGTGTGCGGATGTGCATTGACATAGAAGATAACTTGGGTGAGGAGTTAGAATTATCCAAACTCTATAAGGATTCTGATAGTTCTACTAGTCATACTTCAAAAATCTCCATAGAAATAGATGAGATAGCTGAGCAAGTTGCCAAGAAGCTGGGAGTCCAAAATAGACAAACACAAAGAGTCACCTCATTGAACCGATGTTATACCTGTGGAGGGGACCACATGGCTAACGTACGCCCAATGCAAAACCAAAACATTATAGAAAGGAATGCTCCATATTGCACTATTGAGAGAAAATACACGAACCACACGGCTCAAGATTGTCCCTACAATAGGCAGGCTGTTAGACAAACTTATCAGCAACCTTACCAATAAGGTAGGTATCAAAACCAATACCAACAGCCATATTATCGACCACAACAACAATGTGAGGCACAATATAGGCCACAACTAGTCTTGGGAAACCAACCACCAGCTCTTGCCAACGTGATTCTAGTCAAGTATGCCGTGGGAGAGGAAAATCCAAATAGAGCATTGGTCCCACTAACCCCATTGATACCAGATAATGACTCTCATGCTCATAGTTCAGACTACTCCCATGAAGGTAGTCCACATGCTTATTACACTGAGTCGCGTGAGCATAGTGAGATTTACTCGTATCAATATGAGGCACCACCTATGGAGCAAAATTGGGAGCCAGAATACTCCAATGTCATGTACACAAATCCTAACTCTAGGCCCCAATTGAGACAAATGAGACCACAAGCCCCTAGAGGATCTTGTTTTAGATGTCAAGGTGACCATTTCATTCGTGATTGTCCCCACCCATCATCTCCGAGTCAAGGTCAGGCTATCAGAATACAAGCTTTTTGTCCTGAATGTGGCAAAGAACATCTCCCCAAAGATTGTTCAAGAAACCCCTCCAGTGCACCCAAGATTACACCCATTAATGTGGTAGGCTTTGTGGCGGATTCAAGTTCAAGTAGCAGTAATCTGGCTCCTATACAAGCTGTCACTAGAGCACAAGCCTTAAAACAGGATAAACCAGTAGAGCAATCAGAGTCGAGTGAATCAAGAGAGCCTAGTAAGAGGAAAACAAGAACATGGAAGGATACCAGGGAGAAAGCCAATCGCAAGTGGAATAAAAAGTTATTAGAACTAGAAGAAAGCTTGAAAGAAGCGAAAACAAAGATAGAAGACATTGCATCTCAAAGTCCCTCGCATGCCGAAACTCCATCCACTCCACCTCATTCCATCCCACCGCCCATTGTAAATAGACCACAACGAGGGTCTGTTCTTGCACATCCAACCCCAGAAGGTTTGGATATGATGTTCAAGGCCTACCACATTGGACTTCAAGAAGGGCCAACAGCTACAAACCTAGACAAGAGTTACCCTAGAGCGGATCTAGAGATTGAACGGATGAAAATGTGCATGAAAATGGTAGAACAAGCTCAAGCTATACTTGAGACTAGTCAAAAGTTCAATCAGAAAAACTCTGTCAAATCGGATTTGCATTTTGAGAGCTTACTAGAAAGATTAGAGCAGTTCGTAAACAAACCACAAGATTCTTTACCTCCACAGGCTCAACCAGTTATTGAGAGAAGAAGCTCACCACCGATGGGAGCTTATGTTCCTAATTCCACAGATGCTGGAATACCTCCTTCAATTCAACAACACTCTCAAGAGTTCTTGCAGGAAATACAAGAAAAGAAATGGGCCAAGGAGAAGGGTATTTCCCCTCCTATTCGTGAGATTGATGACCTTCATGATCAATTTCCCCAAGACATTTCATCTATTTACGGAGATGAAGCAGAACAACAAGAAGACGAAAGATTAGATTTTGAATCTAATACCTTAGAAGAACTGCCTCAATTTCCAGGCCCTTGGGAATCTGAATCTCTTCAGATCAGAGCTCCCACAATATTGGTAAGGAATTCAGTGGTTCCAAGGAACACCGATGTCGTGAACAACGCTAAGGTTTAGTGTCATCTCACTATAGAAGAGTTGCTAAAAGCAAAACCCGAGCTATGGAATCATGTGAAGGATCAGGTCCCAAAACTTGATTCCAATATGCCAAAAATAGGCTCTAAGCAAAAAGTTCCAGAGATACCTCTCGATAAAATAGGAGACATGTGTGAGGGTGAAGAAGGTAATACTTATCTTCCAATCACCTATCAAGGTTACACAACCAAAGCAATCATAGATTCAGGTGCTGGTGTTGCTATTGCGACCACCTCCTTGTGGAAGCAATGGGGAAAGCCCACATTAAGACCAACTAGAATGAAGCTTCAAATGGCAGACAGTCATTTTGAAAGACCTCTAGGATTGCTTGAAGGAATAATTCTAACCACTTGTGGCGTAGAGTTTGATCACACATTTTCTATCTGTGACTTTGAGAAAAATAATGTTTATGAGATGATCCTAGGAAGACCCTTCCTACGACAATTGCAAAATAGTACAGGATTGGGGAACCAATTCCTTGTACTTACAACACTTAGGGGTCACCACCAAGGTCAATTTGAAGGATTACACCTTCAGAGATGTCCCACCCCTACAGTGGAATCCTATCCACAAAGCAAAAGAAGATTCAGTGTATGTGGATGATTTATGTGCTCATTCCCAAGAAAGAAGATTTCACATCCCTGAGCTCAAACAAATCTTCAACAAGTGTAGAGAATATCGAGTGTGTCTGAACCCAAAAAAGTGTGTGTTCATGGTGCGTCAAGGTAAAATCTTAGGTCATATTGTTTCTAAGAATGGAATCTCAACAGATGAAGATAAGGTACGAGCCATAGTGGAGCTGCCAAGGCCAAGGAATGTTAAAGAGGTACAAGCCTTTATGGGACATTGTGGATACTACCGTAGGTTTATCCACAAGTACGCGATCATAGCTAGACCCCTTTATGCCTTGTTGTCTAATTGAGTGGAACGACAAATGCGAGAATTCTTTCAATGAACTAAAGAAACGTTTGTGCACAACACCAATACTGACCACTCCTGATTGGAATAAACCATTCCATGTCCATGTGGATGCATCCAATCATGCCATAGGATGTGTGCTAGCACAACCCACAGGTGAAGGAAACTTAGATTTGCCCATAGCATATGCTAGTAGACAGCTCACCGCAGCAGAACGAAACTATACCACAACTAAGCGAGAGGGCTTAGGCATGGTATATGCTGTGAAGAAGTTTAGACACTATTTATTGGCCAACAAGTTCAAGTTTTTCACTGATCATCAAGTTTTGTTATATTTGGTCAATAAACCTTGCAATACTGGATGCTTAGTTTCTAGTTAGAAAAGACAAGATGCCTTTGAGGCCAATGATGGGAGGGCGTGCATTTTCGAAGTGGGGCATAGACTTCATAGGTCCTATTAACCCCCCAGCTAGAAACTCCCATGCAGAGTATATTATTGTAGCCACAGATTACCTTACAAAGTGGGTAGAAGTGAAATCCACAACAAATAATGATGCTCAGACTATGGCTAAGTTCTTATTCGAGAATGTGTTCACGAGATATGGGCTACCAATAGAGTTAGTGAGCGATAGAGGCACACACTTCTTGAATGAAGTCATTGAAAATCTTCTCCAAGAATTCTTGGTGATACATAAGAAGTCTGCCCCTTATCACCCACAAGGTAACGGACAAGCCGAGAGCACCAATAAGATCCTCTATAATGTATTGACAAAACTGGTAAATAATAAACACTCTGATTGGGACAAAAAACTTCATCATGCTGTTTAGGCTTATCGAGTTGCCTACAAAATGGTACTCAACACCACCCCATTTCAGATGGTCTTCGGACAGAATGCGGTTCTACCATTGGACTTCCTCATCCCAGCCTTAAAAGTAGCACAAGAGCATAAGCGGAATGGACATGAATTGTCCTCTAGGATCTTTGATCTAGAACGCTTAGGTGAGACAAGGCTACGCGTGGCGACAAGCATCTATGCTGCAAAGAAAAGACAAAAGGCATACTTTGATGCACACATCAAAGACAAAGGATTGAAAGAAGGAGACCTAGTGCTGGTTTATATCCTAAAGCAACATGCCTGTAAGTTGGAAAAAAGAGGATATGGACCCATGATCATTAATAGAATTTCCACTAGTGGTGCAGTTTAGTTGGCCACTTTAGAAGGAGATATCTTGCCAAACTATATTAGTGGATGTAGAGTCAAGTTATACCAAGAACCTCTTACAGAGGATATGCTTACGAGACTCAACACTGCTAAGAAGTGAAAAGAAGAGGAGTTAAGGGTGAGGGAAGAAGCATAGGCAGAGGCCAGCGAGCGTATTAGGCAAAATAAGTTAAGGCAACTAGGCCTAGATGTCAACTCAAAAGCCCCAAAATATCACATGGATATGTGCCAAAAATCGGGCATAACTACGTCTCAAGTCATTGACGGACGTCCCTTTGTGACCATAGAGATAGGACAAGGAAAGGGTGCCAGGATTGTGAAAGCATTGATTGACTCAGGTGCAGCAAGTAGTGCAATTAGACTATCCTACTGCCAAGACTTGCAGTTGAACATCAATCCCATAGAAGCTTATCTCATAGGATTGGGAGGTATGGAAACCCCTTGTTTGGGCGAGGTGGAACTTCCCATCTAGCTTCAAGATGTTCCAATGAAAGTCAAAGTGCTAGTGTGTCAAGATGAGAACCTTACAGAACCACTTGTCTTGGGTCAAGATTGGATCTATGACCATGCAACCAACTTAAACCTAAGAAGTCAAATTCTTCAAGTTTGGGTACATGAACAATGCATTACATTAGAATTAGAGAATTGCATGCTCATAGATCATGGCACCACACACTCTCTTAGTTCCTCTAAGACTAATCTTCACGAGCAAGATGTTGTATGTGTCAAAAGCTCTATGATCCAGAAGGACTCAATCATGGAAGGATAGATGCAGAGGCAAGCAAACCCTCCTTCTTTTTCGAAGAGTAAAGCATCCCCATTAGTTCAACCTAAGAAGCAAGCACAACAATTCAAGAAAACTACTATAGCAAATGGAACGACACCCTTAAACAAGAAAGCAGTTTCGAGCATGAAGCATATCTGTGTACGCAAAGGAGATCAACCACTAGCCTTGCCCCCGCAAATCCCATCCAGGCAAGCCAACCTGGCCAGAACACGAAGGAAGAAGCTCGAACATGCTCAACCACAAGGTATCCGAGAAGTTTGGGTGCCTAAGCAATTAGCTGCAGCTTAACAAGGGCCATTACAGATGTGGGTACCTAAGAAGCTCTTACATCCACAACAACCTATGTTCTCCCACATGCGAAGGGTCTCAACAAAGAAGCCAAAAAGAGAAAAGGGTAAGAACCGCGTACAGAGACCGAAAGAAGATCAAATCACTTCTTCGACAATAGTAGGAAGACATGCAAAAAGGGTATGGGTTTGGAAGCCAAAAGTACAAGTAGCCTCCACCAAACCAAAGCGCCAACCACACTGGATACCACAGTTCCGAAAGCATTCAAAGAGGAAGACGCCTGGATTGATCTCTACAGTGTCAAATGATGTTCTAGAATGGGCCCCAATAAGGAGCATTACATCAGTTCAAGACCCAATGGATACCTCCACCAAAGCCGGCATCAACATCTACAAGTAACATCGAAAACCTCGATGAGCGACAACCATGTGCTCCTTGCACAACCCTGTCTTTTGCACCATTCAGGTTATGCATTTCCAAAGTATGCATTAATATAGGGCCACATTACATGGCCATGCATAGACACACTTGAGAATCCCAGGCACAAGATCACATTGACATATGTGAGATATTTTTATTGATACTAACCTTTGTCTTCTTGTTTTGTGACATTGTTTCGCAAAAAAAAAAAAAAAGAGAGAGAAGGAGAAAAGAGAGAGAGAGAGAGAGAGCTTGTTCCAAGGATTGGCTCATGGAACATGAATGAGTCATGCTTAGTTGAAGGTGGAACCATTGATTACTAGACATTTATCAGCTTCGATAGAAGTGTGTCTCAGTTAGCAGATGATATTATTGCTCCTTTATCTGGTAGACGTAAAGAACTTGATAGGAACATGGCATCCACAATTTTGTTTCCCCTTACCTTGGTAGGAGGGAAGATCTCGACGGCCCGCAACTTGAGAGATGCTTAACTACTGCATGTACGAGAGCATCCAGGGAGATATCTGCAAGGGGTAGTTCTGGTACCCTGCAAACCTTTGTATGTATACTGGATGAGAAGACTCCTGCTTATGGTGAGCTAAAGAGAATATGTGAAACCAAGCTTTGTTTAGTTACCCAATGTCATTTGTCAAGGAATATAAAGAAATTCAATTCTCTGTATTTGGCAAATGTTGCTTTGAAGAGAACAGACAGGACCAGGCACTCAAAGAATTTCATCAGTGGATCCTCAACACGGACATTCATCAACAATGTCCATCACAAATGCTGGGAGCACAACAAGACGAGATAAACATCGATCAATGCTTCACCATGGTAAGTATCTTTTACCTTGGCAACACCATAACCATGATAGATTAGGAAACCTCTCTGTCGGCATACCCCTAAGCACTTAGCTCAAGACCCCAATTTTTGCACCATACTTCTTCAATTGCATTTTCCAAGTAAGCATGTATAGGGCTACATTACAAGGCCGTGCACAAGGCACATATTTTCCTCAACCCATGCACAAACACACTTACCCATCATCCATTATGGGTTATGAGTACTTGGCATGACTACTATGAACATCATCTTTGGACGATCTGAGGTCATCAATGGAGACTCACAATGACACAATCATGCTGGAATCCAAGGCAGAAGCACCTACCAAGGGATTACAGCTTGCAAAGGCTTGCAGTTACAAATGAAGAACCGGACAACCAACCTTGCCACATTTGGAAGAGAGACGGCTATGGTTCATCTGAATGGACACTCCCTCTCAAAGCAACCTAGAACAACCATTACAACAAGGGTCTGTCAGGGACGACAGACTCGAGAGGGGGGGGAGTGTTGGAACTCAAGTTCAAGAATAAAACATGGAAGCACATCAAAGAAGTGGATATAGAAGAAGAGAGAGCAAGTAGGGAGCTCCAAGAAGTGTATGTCAAATTTTCAGAAGAATCCCCTACAAAAATAGTGATTGTCATCACTAAAAACCATTGTAAATACCATTTTCTATTTTTGTAACTCCATTTTGTTCAAGCCGAGGAGTCCTTGAGCTTGAGGAGTATTAGAACTATCATCCTACCAATTTTCATAATTTTTAGACTTTGTTTGAGCCCTCAAATAAGCCCTGGAACCTAATTTTTAACTAGGCCGAACACTAGGTCTGGATAGGGCCAAAACTAGTCCAAAAACTATAAAAAGAGCTAGAGAGCTCATTTTTGAGGTTAGCTTGTTAGAGAATAGAGCTTTGTAAGAGAACTCTTTTTGAAATTGAAGCTTTCCATTGTTCCTCTCTTTGATCTTACATTGTGCACGTGTGTGTGTATGTGTGTGCATGTTAGTGTGCTTTTCACTAATGCACTTGTGCGTTCACTTGCTCGTGGTCTTCATACCGGTCCTCACGTCTCGGCGGATTGACAAGTAAAGGAGGTGGTGCTTACGCTCGAGCTACAGAGGTCAATGATGACGGTCTTGGTAGTTGGTGTAAGTGGTATCTATTACAAGAATCTGTATATTTTTTCTCAATTGCTGCATCATCCTAACTCTACTCTCATCATACTACACACTTGGTTTCTTGAACATATAGTCAATTTCCTTGACAACACTGATAGCCTTAGACAACGTGCACAAACAGTCAATGAACTAGGGCTCTAAGTTCTACTACCAATAATTGTTCCATGATGACCCAATACCTTTGATTAGTGAGGAATCTTTGGGCACGAATCTCTTTCATCATCTTGTGTAGCCTTTGGAGCATTTTGATGTATGTAGGCTCTTGTGCTTATTCTTCTTCCTCACTTTCTTATCTCTCATGTTCTTGTTATCTTGTTCATTGTTGTTCTTCTTCATAGTGGACATGATGCTCTTCTATTGTGCACTATTGTTCTTCATTTCTTCTTGTATGTCATTCCACATCATACTCTATCTATGATCCAAATTCCATGTCTATTAATGGGACACCATGGAGGATCTATTCGAAGTCAAATGAGCCTAAGACATCTAATCCTTCCATTATAGGGAATTCAAAATCTAATGGAATGGGTGGGGCCAATGCTTTTGTTATGGATGGTCCTTTGGTGCTTGGTCTGAGGAAACACGTAGTGAATGGTAGAATAGTTCTTTCTCGAATGGGAATAAGAGTCATGATCAAACCTCTTGTTGAATAGAGGGGAATTTTCCTCTCATCCTTTTAGGTTGCTATGCCAAAGCCTTCATGCTCTTGAATAGTTGTAGTTGTGTTCTCCTAAGGGCTCGGTTCATAGGTACATCATAAGCCAATCATCTCTAAATGATGTGAGTGATTGCATAGCATCCGTTGAGCATAGGCTTATGTGGACACCTTGCATTTGCACTACAGATTTGGTCAATGATCCAATGTGGTAGATTAATGGTGAGCCACATTTTATCTACTAAGTAGAAGCTAAACCATACTTTCTTGTGTGATTGTGTGAATCTCTTTTGCCCCGGAAAGGTGACATGTTGCATGCATATCCAAAGTGGCACAACCAAGTTTGGAGTGATAACTACCATCTAGGTAAGCTTTACCATGGTCCTATTCTTCATGGCCTCTAGTACCAATTGTTGAGATATCAAGCTCAACATGTGATGATCCAGGATGACACGTACCAGTTTTTCATTTCTCTGACATGTATAGTGGTCACACCGGTATATGTCAGGGATACTTCATTGAGCTTTATTAGATTTATCTACCAAGAGTGATGGCACATTTGTTCCTTGCCAGCTCAATCATTCGCGGACATTAGGTTTTCCCTTCTGATCGTTATATATTGCACTTGTTGTATTCTTGTTTTAGGTCATTCTCGTACATTCCTTTTTATGTAATAGAAGCAGAAGAAGATCATTCTTCCTAGCCTCAATCTGTGTGTGAGAGCTCTCTTCCTTGTCTCCTTCCTCGTGACATGGTATCAAAGCCAGTGTGGCTATAGAGACCATGGTATCAAAGCCAGTGTGTGACTCATGGAAAAGGGGATGGTGAAGAGTATGCAGCAAGGCATGGAGAAAATGTGATTCACAAATAACCTCTGTTTGCTATGAAAATTGGCGTGAAGGTAGAAGACCTCAAAATATTTTGAGAGTTATCCCTTTAGGGTCACTAGTTTTTGTCAGATCGAAGTTTCAGAGCCATCTCGACCTCTGTTTTGAGCCCCCAAGGTGGGGGCCGCAGAAAAATCAGCTCAGTTTGAGAAACTGTAACTTGCCTTGTGTTCGGAAACACTCATATATTCCAAATCCATAATTTCAAGCGATTCCGTGTACTGTTGATACACAAAAACTATGTTTTTCTGAGATCGAACTTCCACGTCATAGTGCAACAATGTTCAAGCAGAAGTGCTGCTTGTAGTGTTTTGCAGTGTTGTGAATTGTTGTAGAAATGGCAAACGCAGATGGAATGAGTTAACTTATGAGCGATAAGCTGGACAAGAACAACTTCCATGCTTGGAGATTCAGAATAACGAATTTCTTGATGGGAAAAGGCTACTTGAAGTACATCGAAGGAGAGAATGAAAATGCTCTGCAGTTACCAGAAAGGAATCGAGCTATAGATCAGGTGAGAGCATATGAGGAATGGAATCAAGGAGCACAAAAGGTAATGTATTGGCTATCTGTTAGCATATACGATAGCATGATTGGACACATAGAGGATGCCAAGACTCCAAAAGAGGCTTGGAACAGTTTGGTCACATTGTATGAGGCCAATACAAAGGCACGAAAATTGCAACTCAAGAACGACCTGCATACATTGGAGAAGAAGATCATGTCGGTAAGTGACTACACCTTGCAAATCAAAAGCATATGTGAGTCACATGCATCTATTGGCATGAATGTAGATGATAATGATAAAGTGGAAGTGTGTCTTCGTGGTTTAGGAGCTGCATATAAGCAGTTCAGAACTTCTATACAAACTAGGGAAAATATTCCGAATTTTGCTCATCTGGTATCTATGCTGATTTTTGAAGAAAAGAATCTTGGTGAGGATTCAAACTCCCAAGGAAAATCTAGTTCTGAGGAGGTATTCTACTCTAGTAGATGAAGAGGCAGAGGTAGAGGTTTTGGAAGTGGAAGAGGAAATAGTAACCAAGACCAAAGTCAACAACAAAATCATGCAAGAGGAAGAGGACAATTTCAGGCAAGGGGAGCCAAAGAGGCCACAAAAATTTCCAAAGAAATGATTCAGGTAATGATAGTAAAGGATGTTGGAATTGTGGTAAACCTGGACACTTTGAATGTGATTGCAGGTTGAAGAATCAAAATAACAGAAACAGAAGGCATTAGAATAACTATGCATCCACAAGTGCAGATGATTCTAAGAAGCTCTTCATGGTTCAACATCACATGATGAATACAATGTCTGTTGGTGTTTCAAAATCAAATGATAATGTCTGGTATGCTGATTCAGGTGCTTCAAATCACATTATTAGTCATGCAGAATGGTTTTGTACTTTGAAAAAATTGCCAGTTCCTGGATATGTTGAAATAGGTGATGACACATCACATCCTATTGAGCATACAGGAAACATAGCACTATTGATGGAGGATGGAAAGTTAAAACATCTTGCTGATGTGCTGCATGTTTCAAATATAACAAAGAATCTGGTCTCTGTTGGACAAATGGTTGACCAAGGATTACAAGTCAGGTTTAATGTTGATGGATTGTATGTAGAAGAGTACAAGCAGGATGGATGATTGGTTTCCAAAGGAAACAAAGTGGGTAGGATGTTCACCTTAAATGTGAAGATTCTTGACATGAATACAGCCATGTTTGCAAAAGGTGCAGGAGTTATTGCAGGTATAGAAATATGGCAAACAAATTGGACATGCAAACTTGCAAAGGCTGAAGTTGACGCAATCAAAGGAGATTATCCATGCACTACCAAATTTCAAAGTTGTAGAAATGCAAAAGGTATGTACAACATGTCAATTTGGTAAACAATCAAGAGCATCATTTCCATGTGACAAGCATGTTAGTGAGAATGTACTAGAAGTAGTACATATAGATGTTTGGGGTCCAGCAAAGACCACATCTATGGGCGGTTGGAGGTTTTATGTTACTTTCATTGATGACCATACATGCAAAGTATGGGTATATTTCATGAAAGAGAAGAGCGAGGTGTTCACTCACTTCCAGAATTTTAAAGCTATGGTGGAAAAGTAGACAGGGAAGTACATTCAAACATTAAGATATGATGGAGGAGGTGAATACATCTCAAACGAACTCAACAGTTTTCTAAAAGATCATGGAATTCGGCATCAGTTTTCATGCAGGTACACACCACAACAGAATGGCGTTGCTGAACACAAAAATAGACATATTGCAGAAATAGCAAGAGCCTTGATGGCTGAGAAGAATATGCCTCATTGTTATTGGGCAGAAGCTGTGCATACTGCTGTATAGATCATGAACAGAACTCCGACTGCTGTTGTACATCAAGTTACACCTGAAGAGAAGGTTACAGGTAAAAAGCCAAACTTATCACATCTGAACATTTTTGGCTGTATCACATATGTACATGTCCCTGATGAATTGAGGATGAAGCATGATCCAAAAGTAGAAAAGTGTGTCTTCATTGGATACCCCCTTGAGCAAAAGGGATATAAATGCTATAACCCACTCATACGATAGGTAAAGGTGAGCAGAGATGTGGTATTTGATTAAATGTCAAGCTCCTATGCAGATGCCAAAGAAGGACTAAATCTTGAACCAAATGACAAAGAAAATGCTGAAAAATCAAGTGCAAAATCTCAAGTTTTGAGTGGACCGGATGCATCACCAAGCAATAGTTCCAACTCAAATTCATGGATTGGAAGAGTGCGTGGAAGTTTTAGTCTAGCAAATGCATCAAATACATCCAAGAAAGGTAAAGAAAAGCTTTCTGTAGGTCATAAAACATGTGCAGGATTTGAAGACATTGATGGGGATTCAAGCGATTCAGAGAAGAGTCTTGATCAGGAACTTGGACTGCCCTTTGTGAAAACTCCAGGAGTAAGAAGGGCACATGCAGATGATACAAGGAGAAGTGACCCGGGACCAAGAAGATCTGGGAGGATGCAGAATTCAGTGCAACGATTGACGTATGACTGTTATATGTCTCGTCATTGTGCCTACATGACAAAGGTAATTCAAGATGCTGAACCTTCTTGCTTTGAAGATGCAATTGGCATTGTAGATTGGGAAAAAGCTATGGATGAGGCGATGGCTGCACTTTATGGAAATGATACATGGAAGCTGGTTCCATTGCTGCAAGGAAAGAAACCCATAGGTTGCAAATGGGTTTACAAGGTAAAGCATAATGTTGATGGTAGCATAAGCAGGTATAAAGCACGATTAGTAGCTAAACGATATGCACAGACATATGTCATTGATTATGAGGAAACATTCAGCACTGTAGCTAAAATCTCTACTGTCAGAACACTTGTTGCATTAGCTACAGCAAAGGGATGGACTTTGCATCAGATGGATATGAAGAATGCTTTCCTACATGGTGAGTTACAAGAAGAAGTATATATGGACCATCCACAAGGATATGAAGATTCAAAGCATCCAGAATATGTTTGCAAGTTGCAAAAGGCTTTGTATGGGCTGAAGGAAGCCCCTCGTGCATGGCATGCAAGGATTGGTGATAACTTAAACAGCATTGGGTTTTCTATTGTTGGAACAAACCAATCCCAAATTGGTGATTACAAAGAGATTGAAGCAAGTTTATAATCAGATTGAAGTGGAAAAAGACACTTGAGAAAGTGAAGAGATCTCAGAAGTGAAGTTTGTATACATATGTACATTACAGGTGGAAATTCTTGTAATCTGAGTATAGATGTTCCTTAGGATGATAAGGAGTAATGTAATAGACACGGGATAAGTCTAAAACCATATGTATATAAGTCAATGATGTAAAGAAATAAGTAGGAGAGTCATTAGAGAACAAGTGTCATAGAGATAGATGTGAAGAGAGTCATCTTCAGAAAATAGCGATGGGTATTTCATAGATTTCTCTCAATCTCATCATGTGGATCAGAAATCCTTTTGTACACATCTAATCTGGAAGCTAATGAAGCTATGTTCAAAATTTTATGATCCAATTCCTTTTCTACTGTGAGTATGATCAATAGGAACATTTGTATGTAGACTAATTTGCTGATAGACTTCTCAAAGTCGCGCACTTTTCCGTGTCAATGTTTTGCTTAGATCTCAATGCATAGTGTAAAGTTTTTAATGAGTGAGCATTCAAAATCTAAGTTAGAAAATAAGGAACCTATGGCTAAAAGCATTTAGCAAAAGGGATCTGTGCTATGAGAAATCAACTTAAGAAGTTGACCATGTCAAAGTCACCATTTCTGGAAGACAGTTTTTGACATACCTTTGGTCTTAAGGATCAAATCAAAGTTTTAAGGATTCTTTTGAAGAAGCTGAAAAACCGGGGAAATAGCATTTCATTTCCGGCACCTTTTTTCGCCCATTCGATTTCTCACTAGAGGCCTAGTGATTGTATCAATTTCTGAAGCAGACTTTCTGAAGAAGGAATTTCTTCACTCAGAGAAGTGCTAGTGAAAAATTTGATAAATGAAGACAATATTTGTGTAAAGTTTGATCCATAATTGATATAGAAGTGTTCTTAGATCAGTATAGATCAAACCTTTGGAGATTAAGAAGTCTCCAACAATGGTATCAGAGCTAAAGGTGCAATACAAGTGAAGTAAAGAGTATTGGAAGTTTCGACTATTGCTGACATTGAAGTTTTTTCAAATTAAAGGAGCACAGGATCAAAGTTTGAAAGAAAATATGAAGGAGAATCAAGTACGAGTTCAAAGGATCAAGAAGGATTAAAGCTTCATATCCAAGGTACATTCTATTATCATAAATCATAGTAATTGCAGACACAGAAGATCAAAGATGGGAGAAAGCTTGCAGATTGATAAGCTAGATAGGGAGAACTATCCAGCTTGGTCCATGAGGATGGAGGCACACCTCATGAGCAAAGATTTAATGGCATTCATTACAGGAGAAGAAGAAAAGCCTGAGTTTGCAGATCCTAGTATTCCAACTAGAGAAGAGCTTGCAGATTTGAAGACCTGGATGAGAAAGGATGCTCAAGCTAGGAGTATCATTTACATGGTTGTAAATGATTATCTTCTACCTCACATCAGAGGTTTAGAAAGTGCAACAGATGTGTGGAATGCCTTGGAAGAGCATTTCCAAAACACAACCAAGTCAAGGAAGTCCTCATTATGGGCAAAATTCACAACTTTCAAGAAGAAGAGTTCACAATCAATTTCTGATTATGTGGCAAGGATGAAGGATATTGCAATAGCTTGGGAGCAGTAGATGAGGACATTGAAGAGGATAAGTTGGTAAGGCAAATACTTATAGGTCGGAGAGGAGATGAGAAGTGGAAGCCTTTCATATTGTCCATAGAATTGTCACTTGATCACTTTACTCCTGCCTTAATCAATTGCTAGGACACATGCTAACTTTTGAGCAGGACATTAAGGGAGACAATGATAGGAGTGCAAGCCAAGCTATGTACTCCAAGGACAAGAAAAAGAATGGCGAAGGGAAGCAGTCAACTGATGATGAAGGGACCTCAAGTCAAGCTAACTTTACAAAAGGAAAGATGAATTTCAGAGGTAAAGGAAGAGGAGGTAAGAACAAAGATAATACTAAAGCTTGTTGGATTTGTGGCAGAACCAATCATTTGGCAAATGATTGTTGGTATAACAATCAAAATGAAGGAAATAATAATCAGAGTTTTAATCAAAGAGGTAGAGGAGGCAGAAACCAAAGAGGCAACTTCAGAGGAAGAGGTGGTAGGACATCATATGCTAGAGGAGGTGGAAGAAGTTTTCAATCTCAGTCCTACAACAACAATTATTATAATTATGCATCAGATCAAAAGGATGACATGACTCTCATCTTGAATGCAACTCATGAAGCAGAAGGAGAAGACCAAAGGGTGTTGTATATTGACTCAGGATGTAGCAATCATCAGAGTGGCAATATATCACTGATGAGTGATATGGAAGCAAAGGTGAATGGACATACAGTTCAAACAGGTGACAATACTAAGCATAAGGTGGAAAGCATTGGATCAGTGAAGACAAAGAATGGAAATACACTCTTGAGCAAGGTACTTTATGTTCCTACTATGCCTAAAAATTTGATAAGTGTGGGGCAAATTGTGGAGAAGGGATATCAAGTCAGATTCACAAACGATGGTGTTTATGTGCAAGATCCAAATCAGGGATATAGAAACATTATTGCAGGTAAAAAGGAAGGAAGGTTGTTTACTCTCAAAGTCCAAGGTAATGTGGGACATGCCTTATTTACTTATGGAAGTCAAAAGATTTCTGAGTTAGACCTATGGCATAAAAGGCTAGGTCATTTCAATGAGAGAGCCATAAAGGAAATGTCAAGGAATGATGTGCTGCTTGGTTTGCCAAAAGTTGAAGGGCAACACATGGTGTACAAGTGTGAAGCTTCTCAATTAGGTAAAGCACACAAAAGTTCTTACAACAAATCAGGATACAAGTATTCAAACATGCTTGAGTTAGTTCATACAGATGTGTGGGGTCCTTCAAGGGACTATAGCATAAATGGATCCAGATATTATGTGTTGTTTGTTGATGATGCAACCAGATGGATTACTTTATATGTAATGAAGGACAAATCAGAAGTGTTCAAGACATTCAAGCATTATCATGCTTATGCAGAAAGGATTACAGGACAAAAGCTCAAAAGGTTGAGATCAGATGGAGGGGGAGAGTAATTTTCTAAAGAGTTTGATGATTATTTGTGGAATGTAGGTATAAAAAGAGAAGTAACTTGCAGGTAATCCCCTCAACAAAACGGAGTTGCAGAAAGAAGGAATAGAACTCTTGTAGAGTTTGCAAGAGCAATGATGAAGGAAAAGAATTGTCCAAATTACTTATGGGCAGAAGTTGTCAACATTGCAACATGCCTTGTGAATAGATTACCTTGTAAAGCTTTGGATGGAAGAACTCCTTATGAAGCATGGTGGGGTAAGAAACCTACTCTTGATCATTGTAAGGTATTTGGATGTTTAGCATATGCTTATGTTCCTTAAGAATTGAGACATAAGCTAGAAACCAAAGCAAAGAAGTATGTGTTTATTGGGTATGATGATAGACATATGGGTTACATATTGTGGACTCCATCTACAAAGCAGTTTCTTGTTACCAAATATGTTACATTTGATGAGCAAAGCACATGGTATACAGGGTCAACAAATGATTATGCAAGTGTTGAAGAAATACAAAGGAAAGGGAAGGCAAAAGTAAATATGTATGAAGAAGATATTGATGATCTTGACTATAAAAGTAAATTGCAGGATAATGTTGAAGATGGGCCAAGATTTGATCCAGAATCAAATGTGGTTGAGACTTCAAGAAGTGTAGAGGTCAGAAGATCCTCAAGGGAAAGAAAAGAGCCTATCAGGTATAGCTATGATACATCTTTTCTAACAACAAAAGATTATGCTTACATTGTGAAGACAGAAGAGGATCCAATCACATATGAAGAAGCTAAAGAAAAACAGAATTGGGAGAAGGCAATGCAAGAAGAGTATGATGCTCTACTTGAAAATGAAACATGGGAATTGGTGCCAAGACGAAAGAATCAGAAAGTCATTGGATGTAAGTGGGTGTATAAAACAAAAAGATTTGCAGATGGTAAGGTGTCTAGATACAAGGCTAGACTTGTGGTCAAAGGTTATGCCCAAACTTATAGGGTAGATTATGATGAAACCTTTAGTCCTATTGCTAAGATGTCTACAATTAGATCATTGATTGCTATTGTTGCTTGTAAAGGATGGAATTTATCACAATTAGATGTGAAGAATGCATTTCTGAATGAATACATTGCAGATGAAGTGTACATGGAGCAACGAGAAGGCTTCATGGATTCAATTGGATCAGATTATGTGTGTAAGCTCAAGAGAGCTTTGTATGGGTTGAAGCAAGCTCCAAGAGCATGGAATTACAGGCTTGTTAAGTTCTTGAATGAATGTGGATTTCAAGCATCAAAGGCAGATAGTACCTTGCTAGTGAAGGCAAGTGAAAATGGATACATATACATGCGTATCTATGTTGATGATATTATTGTCACAGGTACAGATGCTCAAGGAATTAATGAGCTTAAGAAAAAAAATAGAGAAGGAGTTTAAGATAAGTGATTTGGGAAACTTATCTTATTTCTTAGGAATGCAGATTGTATATACTCAACATGGAGTATATGTTACACAAGAGAGGTACTTGAAGAATCTTCTGGTCAAATTCAACATGGAGGATTGCAAGCCTTCAAGTACACCATTGGAGGTAAATCATAAATTGAGCAGGTATGGAGGTGAAGAGTTTAATGACATGAAGAAATATCAGAGTTTGGTAGGTAGTTTAATCTATGCTACCTTGATTACTTCTAATACAAGAATCAAAGTGTTTGGTGATGCAGATTGGGCAGCTGATTCAGATGATAGAAGGTCTACTCATGCGTATCTCTGTTATATTGGAGAGATAAACTAGTTTCTTGGTGCTCAAAGAAGCAACATACAGTTGCTTTATCATAACCCTGTTTTTCATGCCAGCACTAAGCATATAGAGATTCAGTATCATTGCTTGAGAGAAAAGGTACTTGATAAAGAGATTGAAGTGATGTATACTCCAACAAAAGAACAAGTTTCAGATATGTTAACAAAAAGCTTGGATGGACCTAAGCTACAAAGATTCAAGGAGATGGCAGCAGTGAAGAAGAATGTAATAATCACAATTATTGATTGAGGGGGAGCTATTGGAACAAACCAATCACAAATTGGTGATTACAAAGAGATTGAAGCAAGTTTATAATCAGATTGAAGTGGAAAAAGACACTTGAGAAAGTGAAGAGATCTCAGAAGTGAAGTTTGTATACATATGTACATTACAGGTGGAAATTCTTGTAATCTGAGTATAGATATTCCTTAGGATGATAAGGAGTAATGTAATAGATGCGGCATAAGTCTAAAACCATATGTATATAAGTCAATGATGTAAAGAAATAAGTAGGAGAGTCATTAGAGAACAAGTGTCATAGAGATAGATGTGAAGAGAGTCATCTTCAAAAAATAGCGACGGGTATTTCATAGATTTCTCTCAGTCTCATCATGTGGATCAAAAATCCTTTTGTACACATCTAATCTGGAAGCTAATGAAGCTATGTTCAGAATTTTTTGATCAGTTCCTTTTCTACTATGAGTATGAGCAATAGGGACATTTGCATGTAGAATCTGCAGATAGACTTCTCAGTGATAAATGAAGAACCCGACAACCAACCCTGCTACATTTGGAAGATAGACGGCTCTTGATTTGGTTTGTTCTAGCATGGAAAATAGGACTTCATGCTAGATGTATGCTTCTAAGATTATCACAATAAATAGTGATAGGCTTTTCCACATCCACACCTAAATCTGCAAGTAGCATTTCTAGCCATGATGCCTCACATGCTGCCATTGTAGCACTTCTATACTCAGCCTCTGTACTCGACAAAGCAACAGTGGGTTGCTTCTTACTGCTCCATGTAACAGCTGCACTCCCAAGTGAGAATAGAAACCCACTAGTAGATCTTCTAACTCGAATGCTACTAGCCCACTCTGCATCGATGTATCCATAAACCTGCAAATCTACACCAGCCTCATAAAACAATGCATAATCCAAAGTAGCAATCACATAACATAGAGTGCGCCTCAGAGCATCCAAATGTGGCTTCCTGGGAACATGCATAAACTGACTTTCAAGTCCAACAGTATAGCTTAGATCAGGCCTTGTAATTGTGAGATGTATAAGACTTCCCACAATTTTCCTGTACATAGTAGCATTTCCCAATGCTTCACCTGATGTAGTATCCAACTTCAAATTTTGATCTAATGGCATAGAAATTGGCTTACAATTAGCCATACCATACTTTTGCAGCATATTCAAGGCATATTGCCTTTGCACCATCCATATACCTGCTTTTGTATGTATAAACTCAATGCCCAAGAAATAGCATAGCACACCAAGATCTTTCATGTCAAATTCTTGCATAAGAAGTTGCTTTACCTCTTTAATGCTTCCTTCATAATACCACCTACAATCAGGCCATCAACATAAATATCCACAATAGTGATGCCATCATCAACCTTCCTTGCATATAGTGATTGATATGCATCACACATAGATGTTGGAGACTTCTTGATCTCCAAAGCTTTGATCTATACTGATCTAAGAACACTTCTATATCAGTTATGGATCAAACTTTACACAAATATTGTCTTCATTTATCAAGGTTTTTCCTTATGTATTGATCTTTATATATTGCACTTGTTGTATTCTTGTTTTAGGTCGTTCTTGTACATTCTTTGTTATGTAATAGAAGAAGAAGAAGAAGATCATTCTTCCTAGTCTCAATCTGTGTGTGTGCTTCTGCTTGAGAGTGAGAATGTGTGTGAGCTCTCTTCCTTATCTCCTTCCTCGTGACACCATTATCTCCTTTTTTGAAGGGATGCACATTCCTTGCATGTTAAGAGCCTCTTGGAACAAACTTAGTCACAACTTGAATCTCTTCAATTCCTAGTTGCATAAAAAACATGCGACTACAAATGTTCCTGAAAATCTTTTCGTGCTCCAGGTTGTAGTGTGTGTATGAGATAGTAGCATCTCATTAGGTTGGGTTTGGGAAACAAAGCACTGAAGTAGTCTAATAAACCCGCATGCTACCAAATATCTTGTAGCTCCAATGTGTTCTATAGCTCCTCAAATTCTTTGGAAAAGAATTGGGACTTGCACTAGATGTTATTAAAATCATGCTTTGACTCCCAAATGTGAGCTCCATCCCCCAATGGTCTAGCTAGCTCATTAAACCAATGTGCATGTATGCACTCGCTCTATGTGTCCAAATAGTGGATTCTGAATTTGGATGGCTTGTCAAAAGTTACTGAACATAGTAGGTCTCTAGAGGATGCTCCTCAATGGGCAAGTCATTGGTATTCATTATTCGAGAGTTCATACCTGCTTTGGACATTGCATATTGCTACGTTTGGAGCTTTTTGTAGATCTACTATAATAAGAAGAACACATTAGTATTGTCTAGGAACCTCACTAAGACCTTTTTCCCTTTACAATACCAACATGCCTCCCTACATCCCTATGTATTGTGGAAGTGATATGTAAGTGATGAGTGTGTATTATTGTGAGAATAAGGGTTAGTGCAATGTCTAGATGCATACTCTAGAAAGTGCATTGGCTCGACATGCTCCTAGTAGTGTACCTGCATATTATAAGGTTATTCAGGTGGTACATTACAAGGTTTGACTTTTCAAAGTTTCCTTGTTGGATTACAAGATTTGATTTTAGGTTTATATATGTTATTTGATGATGACTTATCCTCATAGAGGGTACCCACTTCTAAGTGGTTCTAGGAATAAAATTACATGGTGGGTTAGTTGCATTTTGTTTACATTTCTAAGGGGTAGGAATGGACTATGAATGACTAAGATCTTAGAGCTAACGAGAAGATATTTGAGATCTCAAGAAAATTTTGGCACCCAAATTTTGCTCCTCATGGTATTACACATAGTTGATGTTATGTTGGAAGGTTCCCATAAAGTGAAGTGCTTGAAATATGTTCTTCATGTGGTCAGCCTTCATTGACCACTTTGGTATCCACATTCGGAGTACTCATGGAGATCAATCTTTTCGTTGTTGTTCTACTCATCTCCATGGCTTCTTTAGCTACTTTTGAGAAGGTGATTTTTATTGGGATGGAAAGATTAGTTGCTCACCCTTTCATATCCAAATCTACTTCATGTCTGGTATAGGTTTGTGTCTCCATCACTCTATTAATCTTCTTGGTTCACTAATCTTCTATTGTTGCTTCGCACACTTCTTGGTGTGATTTGTTGATATAAATCTTATCTTTGGAAGATAAGGGATTTCATCCCACTCTTGAGCATGTTTGATATCTATTAGCATCAAGTTGGGGATGATTGGTGTTGTTTCTAGATAGATCTAAGCCTTCTCTTCTTAATTTCATTCTCCAAATGCATTCTAAGGCTTCTACTTGTGCTTCCTCTCTCCTTCTCTTTTCTTCTTCTTTTTGTTTCCTAGCCACATTAAGAGTTTTTAGCATTATTGGGTCAAAGTCTCATGATAGAGTTTGAATAAAAAATTGCTAATGTAGCTTGGTAACACATCTCCATCTAAGGTGGCTAATTGGACAGCTCCACTAGTCGATATCCTTTGACGATCATGGGTCCACAACCACGCTTCTTGTTTGTTATCCTTTGGAGTTGTCCTTTCCAATAATCATAGCATAAAGGATTAACTTTGACATCTTAAGTTTGTCAATCTGGGAAGGATACTAAGACCACAACCCCTTCTAGTTAATGAAATCCAAGCAAATGTGAAAACAATTCTGATTTCTCAAAAGAATTTGAAAAAGGAGTAGGCACATTAGGGTTTCTTGTATCTAGAGCTAATCAATAACTTTTTCAATGATTCTTATGCCTAAAGTGTGGCATTTTTTGTGTAGATTGCAAATATGAATTTAAGTACATGCATCATACAGATGAGATAATTGTGATTTTGATAAAATTGAGAATTTCCATTTCCAACAATGATCTCATGCATATAATCACTCAATATACTGATAATCACCTCTCCTTACAAAGTCCACTCAGTAGTACACAAGTTAAACCAGCAAATTCCATGGATAACACATGAGAAAGACTCAAGAATAAATCATGAACACTCAAAGAAAAGAGAGACACATTTTTTCTAACTGAAGCTCTTCATTCACATGTCACATGAGTACAAAATGGTTGCAACTCCTAGAAAAAACAAGATTTTGTCCTTTATATTTTTTCAAGTGTCCCTTTTCACACATGGAAATTGGTCCTTTAAACTTCTAATCTAAAAATATGTGCTTGAAGAGCTTCTAAAAATTATCTAAAAAATACATATGGCTTCTTCTATCTATGAGGAAGACTCTTCCTCATTTTTAGAACATTCTGATAAATATTTACAAGATAATGGGTTTTTTACAACAAAAATCCTATTCTAACATTTTCTTCCCCTCCTAGACTTTTTGGTACTAAATTGACAAAAAGACTTTTCTTCATTAGCATCCCTTCACTTCTTTTTCCTTTGATATATATGTGCAAGTAAATCATGGCTTTTTCTTTCTGTCAAGTTTAGATTGTCCACCATTTCAAAAAGTGCTTTCTTCCACTAAACTGCTGCCTTTGGCCTGTCTATCACATCGTTATTCAAATATTATGTGTATGCAACTTCATAGGCATTCAATCTTGATTTGGTTACTACTAATAAATTTCAAAAAAATTCTTATTCTCTTTCAAAAAATCCATAGTCCAAAGCATCTTCAAAAATTTTTAATAATGACTTCCTAGGAATACAATTCTGCTATAGTATGCCATGAGACATATCTTATCAGGTGTCTCACTCATGTAAAAAAGTAATGCATCTATTGGTGAATTAAATCCTATATAATTGAGTATTCTTACATCTGTGTCGGTGAAGGTTTCTATACAGGTAAGGATTAACCTCATAATTCAAACTTCTAATATACAAGTTGGGTCATTGACATCTTTGTATGCTGATATAATAGATTCTCCTCTCTCTACCATGTACTTCTTTGTTGTCCATGATCCTTTTTTAGGTCCTACTATTTTAGGAAAATTCAACCATCTTGTTGGGATCAATCCTTCATTTCTCCTATTCCAATAATCAGACCATTCCCTTCTTCTAGCCACTGGACAATATGCTAGGTTAATCTTTAAGAAAGGAGCCTCTTTCCATATTTTCTTGCAATCCTTGTTGGTGTCCAACCACTTATTTCTCCACTTTGGATTGGCTTTCTCGAAAAGTTCTTTTGTAACTCATATGTCTTCTTCATATTCTAGGTGGTTATCTAGACTGACACCATTTTCCAAAGAAAATTTTACTATTTTTTCCTCATATTCATTATGCATTTTTCTAATAAATTTTTATTATTGATTCTCTATTAGTTAACAATTTCTACACAACTACTTGTTCCTATGAATTCTCTACCTATTCTTTTTCCTTTCCTGCTATGTTTTCCAATTGTTTGTTTAGTTTTCATACTTCTTCCATTAACCCAATATTATGTGAATTCAATAATTCTTTTTCACTCCTCCATTCTTCCTTGTCCTTGGTTGTATCTTGGTATAACTTGTTATATCCTCTCATTGAAGTAGTAGCATGTGTACTAGCCTATTTCTCCATCTCTTTTGTCTCTTTCAATTCCTCCTATAATCTTTGCACTTCTTTCTTTAATCCTTCCAGCTCTTCTTGATTAACATTGGTTGCCAAGATATCCACCTGTACCTATCCTTCATCCATTAGTAGCTTGTTGATTTCTTCATTAGCTCTGACCATTATTTCATAAGACTCTTGCAATATTCTGTACTAGGATTCCATTCTCTTTAATTCAGCTTCCACCTTAAATATGTTCTCAATCTGTTTTGCACACTTCTCTTCTAAAACTCTGATTTTGTTTTGGTTCTCAACTTCTTGTGCTTCCATATTAAACAAACTTTCTAGCATAGTATCATTCTTTTCCTCAGTTTCTTTTATTTGTTCACTCATCTTTTCTTTTTCATTCTTCTACTCCTCTATCACTCTACTACCTTTGATAAACTCAGACTCAGAAGCCATTCTTGACATTATCATATTTCTGCTTGATGGCCTGAAATGCTCTATATTGTTCATGATGA
Organism: Ceratopteris richardii; assembly: GCA_020310875.1. Lineage (NCBI taxonomy): Eukaryota > Viridiplantae > Streptophyta > Polypodiopsida > Polypodiales > Pteridaceae > Ceratopteris > Ceratopteris richardii. Next base: position 155,507,218 of record CM035415.1, read on the forward strand.
TTTTGCAAGCACTTCTAATATCCTTGGGTATCATTTCCAATCCATAGCTAAGATCCAACTGATTAAGTTTAATCTGTTTTTCTTCTTTAACCTTTTCATCTTCATCTACTTCTTCATAAATAGACACGATCTATTTTAAGGTGTGATCCCTTTTCTTCTTCTATATACTCCTCAACCTCTGGATCAAGTTCAAATTCTTCACCTTTATATCCAATTTTCCTGTGTCTGTTATGTCCCTGCATGCTCTTCCTCATAAGTTCTTTCTTTCTCTCATTGTTCCTGCTAATTCTCTTCTACTTTCTTTTCTTCATTTTCTAGGTAGTCATCTCCTGTTATTGTATCATCCACATCCATAGGCTTGTTGGAGTTAGACGTCTACGGAAGCATGCAAATAGCACAAGGAAGAAGAAGAAGCTTGGAGCACAACACACAAGACTGAATGTATTACTAGAGAATGTACAAAGATAAGTAGCCCATTAGGGCAATAGGTGTATATACAAGCCGGGGGAAAAAAACCTCCTAAAGAGGGAACAAAGTGCCCCGGCAGTCCTAGAGTACACACATCACTACCTAAATATATCAACAAATACCCCTGGGAGTGATGCGGTGAACAAGGAGCTGGCACTCATGTATAAAGAAGTGCCAAGCTATGTGGAAATCACTCCACGAAAGGAAGTAAGCCCAAAGCTTTGCGGAAAGCTTCAAACTTCTCCGTAGGCAGAGCCTTCGTGAAAAGGTCTGCAATGTTCTCGTGCGTGGGCACATATGCCAAGCTGATCTCCCCCGCAGAGAACCTCTCCCTGACATAATGATAATGCACCTCAATGTGCTTAGTGCGAGCATGGAACACAGGGTTCCTCGCAACTGCCAATGCGCTCTGACTGTCAATGAAGATGGTGGTGGCAGAGGACTGACCAACACCCAAATCAACCATAAGGCATCTGAGCCACACACACTCAATAGTAGCTATGAAAGCTGCCCTATACTCAGCCTCACAACTAGAAGTGGCCACAGTAGGCTACTTCTTGCTCAACCAAGATATACATGAGCTACCAAGCATGAAGCAAAAGCCACTAGTGGACACACGAGTGTCATAGCAACTAGCCCAGTCTGAGTCAGAAAAAGCATGCAAATCTAGCGATAGTGATCCCCCCTTGGGATAAAACAACCCAAGTAGCCGAGTACCACTCAACCAAGAAATACATGAGCTACCAAGCATGACGCAAAAGCCACTAGTGGACACACGAGTGTCATAGCAACCAGCCCAGTCTGAGTCAGAAAAAGCATGCAAATCTAGCGATAGTGATCCCCCCTTGGGATAAAACAACGCAAGTAGCCGAGTAGCGAAGGATGCGCTTAACCGCCTACCAATGCTTGAAACTTGGGCAATGCATAAACCTGCTCATCTGTGAGACAACAAACTGAATATCTGGCCGAGTAATGCATAAGTAAATCAGGCATCCAATAGCGTGCTGATAGAGGACAGCATCAAATGCATCTCCAACATCATGAAGACTCAATCGTAATCCTGTCTCCATAGAAGTGGCAATAGGCTTACAGTCTTCAAGGCCAAAACGATGCAATAATGTGTCAATATATTTCGTTTGACACAAAGCCAATCCACCATCAACTTGCATAAATTGAATGCCCAAATAGTGATGCAAATGCCCCAAATCAGACATCTTAAATGAGGCATGCAAATCAGCCTTAAAATCAGCAATATGCTTCTCAATAGGACCACTGAGTAGCATGTCATCAACATAGACAACAATGATCAGAAGCACATCATTAGCACGCTTAACATATAAGGTGCTCTCAGTTGGACTGTTCACAAAACCATGTGCAATTAGATAGGCATGTATCTTGTCATACCAAGCACATGGAGCTTGCTTTAAACCATATAATTCCTTCTTTAACCTGCACACCTGGTTTTCATGCCTTTTCTACACAAGACCACGGGGCTGAAAAACATACACTTCTTCCTGCAAGTCACCATTTAGAAATGCAGTTTTAATGTCCAACTGATGTACATTCCAACCATGATGGGCTGCAAGTGCACAAATGCTCCAAACAGTAGTCATACGACATGTGGGTGCAAAGGTCTCATCAAAATCAATGCCTCTTTCTTGTGCATAACCCTTTGCAACAAGCCTAGCCTTATACCTGTCAATTGTACCATCAGGTTTACGCTTAAGCTTGTATACCCACTTAGTACTAATGGCTTTCTTGCCAGGAGGCAAGTCACATAAAGACCAAGTACCATTCTTCATTATAACATCATATTCAGATTGCATAGCAGCCATCCAATTTTCTGTATTTTGTGCTTCATCAAAAGAAACAGGCTCATTCTCATCACAGAGACTAGATGCAGCCATAGCATAGCAATCTGATGCAAAGGAGGCACTATGAGAGCCTGAACGAGTACGATATGACAAAAGTGCATCTAATTTGTTGTCACGCAAAGTCTGCACCAAACTTTTGGCATAGTTTTTGCCTCCTCAATATTAGCTCTCTCATCAACAAGTGCATCATGTAAATCTCCAACAGAAATGGGATGATCTACATCATTACATGAAACCTGCAAAGGCTGAGAAGTTGCCTCATTAAGACCAGTAGTAGACTGTCCACCTGTAAAAAAAGGCATCAAAGTATCATACATGTCTTTGGAGCTAACAAATGTCTCCTTAGTACATGAAAGCAATGGCTGAATAGCATCTTCCAGAAAAACAACATCACGGCTAACTAGAATGTGTTTAGTCTATGGATGATACAGATGATAGCCTTTACTTTCAAAATTGTACCCAACAAAAATACATTTTACTGCCTTATCATCCAATTTTCTGCGATGTTGTTCAGGCACTAGTGCATATGCCAAACAACCAAAAACCCGCAGATGAGCAACAGATGGCTTGCGATCATGCCAAGCCTCTTATGGAGTGATAGACGGCAGCGCTTTAGTGGGACACCTGTTAAGTACATATGCTACACACATGACAACCTCACTCTTGACCATACACCTCACCATCTCCATGAGTGACCTATTCTTCCCTTCAACAACTCCATTTTGTTGAGATGTATATGGCACTCTACACTGGTGTTTTATCCCATGTTCAACCAGAAATGCATTAAAATCAGAAGACATATATTCCCCCCCTCGATCAGAATGGAGGGTGCCCATTTTACATACTGATAGATTTTCAGCCAAAACCAAAAACTTTTTGAAGCACAAAAACACTTCAAACTTTGCCTTCAATGGATATACCCATGCATGCCTGGAAAAATCATCAATGAAAGTCAAGAAGTAAAGATAGTTTCCAAAAGAAGGTGTCTGCATAGGACCACAGACATCACTATGTACAAGCTACAATTTCTACGTAGCCCGAACTGAACCATCTTTTGGAAAGGATGAATGCTCCATTTTGCCCAAAATAAAGCCTTCACATACATGTTTTCCAGGTGCCTCAAGCTTGGGCAAAGAAGACACCATATCAGATTTCTACAAGCGTAGCAAACTAGCAAAATTCAGATGACCAAAGCGTGCATGCCAAAGCTTTGCATCTGACATAGCCTGAGAATCATGAACTGCACATGCCGAATCATTCACAGATCTTTCATACTCTATGAGCTTATACAGCCCACGACATAAAATGCCAACCATTTGACAGATCATGAATTGCACATCTGTCATCAACAAAATTTACAACCAGGCCAATCTTGGCTAATGCAGAAACTAATAACAGATTCTTCTTGATCCCTAGCACAAATAAAGCATATGACAAGGTGAAAGAACTACCATCAGCAGTAGTCAGAATGATCTTACCAACTCCCATAACATGATAAGAGGAGTTGTTGGCGCATGTGACAGTATTCCCTGTACGGGCAAGCTCGAGTGAAGAGAAGAAACTGCGCTGCGAGGTAATATGTTTGGTCGCCCCACTATCAAAGTACCAAACATCTGAGTCCACTGCAGACATGCACAGCTCATGAGAAGATGGGTCAAAACTGCAAACAGTAGTAAACGCCTATTCTTCTTCTTGCACAAGATTAGCAGAATCTATTTTTGGTGTAGAGGCTTCTACAACAACCATTCTAGCCTCCTTTTTCTTTGCCTCTTTTGCAGCCAGTTTTGGACAGTTCTTTATGATATGATCACTCCCTTTAAAGTACTTGCAAAACAATTTCTGCTTTTCTGATTTCTTCTCATCTTTATCCTGGTTCTTCAAATGTGGAGCATTTGCAGATTTCTACTTACTAGTAGAAGAGCTCCATTTTCCTTTGCCCTTCTGACTAGCCAAGAAAGCTTGATCTGCAACACACATAATGGACCTATTCTGCCTGGATTGATCTTCCTGTAACATAACAGAGAGTAACTCCTCAAATGACAAGGCATTTGGATTGCCTTTCATCATCAATCGAAGAGTAGAAGCAAAACTCTGATATGAATCAGGAAGACCATTCAGAACGGTCTGCACAAGTGAGCTATCTGGTATAACCTCATCAGCAGAAATCAACTGTTCCTTCAAGTCTTTGATCTTTGTTAGAAAATTGTCCATAGAATCACCTTCATTCATGTGCTCACTCTCTAACTGTTTTTGGAGGTAAGCAACACGAGCCTCATTCCTAGCCTGGTAGAATGTGGTAAGTGTATCCCAAGCATCCTTTGCTGTTCTGTATTTTCTTCATTCTTTTGTACTTCTGTCTTTTCCACAAATGGTTGGCAATAAGGTTTCTTTGAAGGTTTAGTCCATAGTGGTTTTGATCCTCTATTTATAATTCCTTCATTGATTCCTTCATTCAATGTGGATTTCTCTTCCAACACTTTTCCTTTACCCTTCAACTTCTAAAAAACCCTCTATATCAGTATGAGAATTCGAAGACAGATTTGTTTCTTTGCCTTTTCCACATGTATTATCTTGTTTCATTTCCTCTATCAATTGTGGAGCTGATCGTTCCATTGCTTTCACCTTACTTTTCTTGGTTGGTTTCTTCTTTTAGACAGTCTCCTTTGGTACCCTTTTCCTGGCCACAACAATAGTTCTGGTTTCTAGAGGTCCCTCCAACTCTTGGAAGTATGCTAGTAGTTCTACCTCCTTCTTGACAAAAATCTCTTCTGTTTCTGCAGACATCATCTGATCATGGAGTTCTTCATAATACTCTATTTCTTCTTGTCTCCAATCAGTGGCCTTGTCTCAATAGTTTTCCAACATTTTTTGATATTGAGCCTCATATAGAGTTCTCTTGTCACTTCCTTTAGTCACATAAGCATACAATTGTTCCTTACTAGTCTGAGGTGGATGTGGATCTCTATTAGCCTATACTTCCGTCTGGGCAACTACAATCTCCTCTTTCGTAGCTTCTTCCTGTTCCAACTCCACCTTCCTTGGATCTGTTCTTATCTTCTTGCTTGTTATTACTTCTTTAGTCACAATTTTCCTCTTCATACCTAATCCTCTCATTCTAATTTTTATTCCATGTTCTCTTGCTTGAATAACTTTAGATGGGCTTTTTATTCCTACTATTAGACTTCTGAAGTACTGAGCTTCAGGTGCCAGTTTCAATTGATCTTGCATGTCCAAGATATGATATATGATCTTGGTCAAAAATTGAGCTCCATTCATAAAATTTTTTTGTTGCCAATGCTTCATAGCTTCCTTCAACTGTTCATGAATATAAGGAGTCACATCCATCACTCGAAAAGGTTTAGTTTTATATTTATTATTCAGCATGATGAGAGTAATTGTTTTATGAGACATAGTGTATCTCAGAAACTTAGGAAAGCATACAAATTGTAGAAACATCCTTGTGGAAAATTCTTCATTCTCTCTGCCTTTGAAATCAGCAAATTTGGAAAATGGAGCATAAGTAGCTACATTCTTTTTGACAAAATTGCCATCCAATTTAGTTCCCATAGAATAAAACTTTAGAGTTGTTCTGATATGCTTTGCCTTGATTGTGATTTGTACATCCTTGCCCTCTTTATCTTTCACTGAACACCTAGAATAGGTTTCATTTCCTCTCCCTAGTGCCATCAGACTAGACATTACTTGAGACACCCTTTCAAAATCTATGAAAAAGATTGGTTCTTCCAAAATTTTGTGAAGTCCCACTGCCTTCCATATGTTGCAATTGCAGTCACCCTCTGGAACTTATAGAATTCCTGGCATAACATTGTGTATTTGTTACCTCCCACCTTCACTGTGAATATGTGTTGACCAATGATCCCGATAGTCTCTTTAAGCTCTTTAATAATTTGCTCTACTTTAGGAAGATCTTGCTCTATATTAGATTCTAGTTCAAGAACTTCCTCAAGTGCTTCACTATCCAAGAACCAATGTCCCCAAGATACCACCACTGATTCAGCTTTGAAGTCATGAATAGTAAGTTGCTTGGTGTTCACCATCCTCTAAATTAAAGTCAGGAAAAAAATACACCCCACACACACTTCCCCACCATGAGTCATATTAAGAGGAAAAGAAAAAAAAAACTTCAAAGCAATTCGAGATAAAAGACCTTTTTCCAAATTCCAACAATTAGTGATTTCCAAGTCTCAAGGCAAGTGATCATCACAGGTGATGCAAGATCTATATTGTTTCTTGTGCTTGTTTGGGGAAGAAATTAATTACTTAATCAAAATCAAAAATAAATATTGATAAATCAAAAGATTTTTCAACTTCCTAATTCTATCCTAGATCTTGCTTGTGCTTCAAAATTTGCAAAGGAAAAGAAAAATAACAAAAATGGAAATAAATAAAATAAAAAAACTTTATGTCTTTTCTTTTTCAAAAATTGTACCTGATTTTTTTTCTTTTTTCTCTTCTTTTTTTTCATATATATCATTTTTTCTTTTTTTTTCTTTTTTTGTAAAAAAAACTAATTTTTTCTGTTTTTTTTTGTATTTTTCTGATTTCTCTCATATATTTCCCTAAATATATATGTTCTTTTTAACCAGATATTTATATCTATTGATCATCTCGGACTTGATCTGTTAGCAAATAATGGAGGGGACTCTCTTCCCCTCCTAATCTTTTTCCAAGAAAAAGAGTTATGACAAGTGCATGGAAATGTTCTCATGTGCCTCTTGAATGCATAGCATTGTAGTGTTGCCCTATTCATGCATACTTTGGAAATGCATTTCTCCTCATAATGCAAAGCTATGGTCTTAGGCAAGTGACCTAAGTGATTATCTGATGAAGAGGTTTCCTTACAACTAGTCCTAGAGAACTTGTGGCTATAAATGATTATGATTTTCACTTCTCTGTTGTGCCACTGGTACCAGGTTATTCTTCTTAATCCAATAGGTTCTGTTTTGTGTCTTGAACTTCCTTGAATCTTTGATATATGCTTCTTCAAAGTATTGCTTCATCTCTCTATGTCTCCATACCCACTTAGTCTTTTGACTTAGAGCCTTCTACACTGCTTTTGGCTTCCATATCTAGATTTTCTATAGAACTGATTGCTTCTTCTCATGTCTTTGTTTATTATGATGAGAGTTGCTCTTGTCATGGAAAATATTCTTATGTAGTTCCAGTTTTTCTTCCAATGGAAAAATAAATTTCTCCATTTCCAAGTTATACATCTCCTCATTGGTTTCTTGCTTCTCATGACTAGTAAAAATTATTAAGAATTTTCTGTTATTTACTTTCAAATGAAGAGACATTTTTTCAAAGTTCATTATTACCTTTCCTTGTTTCATCCATGGTTGTCCCCAAATCACTTTTTCCGACATCATGTGATCAGACCATTGTTCACATTCTATATTCATCTGTTCTTCGTCAAATTCAACTATAATTGTTTGTATTGATAAAGTTTGAACTATATGCCCATCTAGGGTTTTGATTAGAGTTTTACTCATACTTCTCTTTGCATTTAATCTATTTAGAAAACCAGTGCTAATTAGATTTACTTGTGACCCAGAGTGTATTGCCTTTCACATATCAATACTTCTTTGATTTCTTTAGATTTTCTCATTTTTTCCTTAGCTGCTTGTTGCGCCTCATACCTCATTCTTTCTTCTTCCTCTTTTCTATGTTTAGCTTGATGAAGTCTCCTCCACTCTTGGGTGGTCAAAGGTTGATTATATCTCTGCACTCTACATCCACTTATGACTTTTGCACGACTTCTTCATCTATATTGGTCAATTGAAGTGCACCATTGTTGCTTATTTGATGAATAATATAGGGTCCATGTCCTCTCTTTTGAAGTTTCTTCTGGTGTTCTTTCAAAGTGTAGGCTAATACCAAGTCTCCTGCTTGCAAATCTTTATCTCTAATATGAATGTCATGATATGCCTTTTGCCTCTTCTTATCTGCATAGATGCTCATAACCGCTTGAAATCTTGAAGCTCCTAGCTTCTCTGACTCAAAAACTCTCTCTGGCAACTCATGTCTAGACCATTTCAGTTGCGTTCCCACCTTCAATGTAGGTATGAGAAATTCTAATGGAAAAACTGCATTTTGTCCATACACCAAATTAAAGGGTGTTGTGCCAATGACAGTTTTTTATGCCAATCTATAAGCCCATAGAACATGATGGATTTGTAGATCCCAATAAGTTCTATTTGGATTTACAAGTTTGGACAATATAGTACAAAGTACTTTGTTTGTACTTTCTACCAATTTATTTGCTTGAGGGTGATAAGGGGCTGATTTTCTATGAATAATCATAAAATGATCGATGACATTCTTGTTAGAAATATACAAGCTCAAATGTGTGTGAACCAAGGCTTAACTCAAGTGCCACATCATTTCACTTTTTGGTAAAGTCAGAAACCACTTTTCCATGACTTTTTTAGCTCAAGATTCCATCTACCTTGATTGAGAAAAGTGGGGAATTTTGGAGGCATGATTTGAACTCAAATTCTACACCAACTTTTAGAGCATTATATAAGCAATAGCTTGGAAGAAGGTCGTGGTCTCCTCAAGCTTCATTTTTGCACCTTTAGGCTCTCATTGGGAGTGTATACCCCAGGTCTAAGCTAGCCCCGTGCTTGCTAAAGTTTTAACTTTGGTTGAGATTTTGTATCACCTATATCTCTTTGTGTAGTTGTCCCTTTCATGCACAAGATAACTCGTCTTAAAGCTCTTGTTGTAAGCTTTCTTTAGAATTTCAAGTGTTCCTTATTCTTGTGTATATTGAGCTTGAAAGCTCTCTAGTCTATCTCTGCATATTCTCCAATGTATGTGTGTGAAGAGGTACACATAAGTGATAGCTATCTGTTTGGGTAGATTTTGGTCTGTATTGTACAAGGAGTTTGACATAGGTCACATTCTCCAAATTGAGTGATCTATGGCTTGTTGGAAAGCTTAGAGATTCTATCTTTACTGTGCAAAATTTCATAAGTTTACTTGTCAATTCTAGAGAGCAATTCAATTTTTGGTGGATTGTGGTAGTGAATTGTTTGGTCCTAGGAAGGGCCTATCATTCTTCTACTGCAACTAGGAGTGGATATACTCCATCATTGATATCAGAGCTCATCATCGAGCATTGAAGACATCAAGAGGAGGCCTTGAAATTTCTTGAGAGCCAAGTATTGAAGCAAAGACTAACACAGTTTGAAGAAGGATTTGAAGCAAGGGGGAGCTTCTATCATCATTGAAAGTTCACGACAAGTGAAGACTCTTGTGGGAAGGTAACATATCATTCTTTCTCACATCTATCACAATCCAAGGAGGGATTAGGATCCACATACAGTCTCATACACAATAGGAGACTATAATACTCAGATTGAGAAGCTTGAAAAGAGCAATTACCAACCTTGGAAGTTAAGAATCTCTAACTTGCTCATGGGAAAGGGTCTTTGGGGGTTGGTTAGTGGTACTAAGGTGAAGCCATAGATAGATCCACATACACCTACTGAGAATCAAAGGAGAGCCATTAGAGAATGGGAAGAAAGGGATAGGAGAGTGATCTTCATTCTTTCTCAACACATAAGCAACTCCATGATAGGTCATATCCAAGACCTGGATACATCTAAGAAGGTTTGGGAGTGTTTAGAAAGGTTGTACTCTACCTCTACAAAGGCTAGAAAAATTCATCTCAATAATGAGCTCAACAACCTTAGGAAGTCATCAAATCAAAGCATTAATGACTTCATATGCAAAGTAAAAAAGATCTCAGATGCACTTGGTTCAATAGGATGTGTTGTAGATGATGATGACCTAGTTGCTCACACACTTAATGGGCTTAGAGAAGATGATAAATGGAAGGCATTCACAACCTCTGTGTATGTAAGGGATTCATTACTAGAGTTTGAGCAACTTACTTCTCTTATGATGACTAAGGAGCTCAACCATGGAGGCAACAAGTCAAAGGGCAGCCAAGACCAACTCTTCTATGCAAGCAAAGGAGGAAGAGGCAAAGGCAATAGAGGTGCTTCAAGAGGAAGAGGTAGAAGCAACTACGAACAGGGCAGCCAAAGGTATAAAGGGAGTCAATCAATCCAAGATGAAGGTCAATCATCAAGAGGAAGAGGAAGATGAAGAGGTAGAGGAGGAAGATATGGAGGTCGAGGCTACTCCAACTCAAATGGATGCTTCAATTATGGGAAGCAAGGACACTATGCCAAAGATTTTTGGCAAAAGCAAGGTGGGAACAATAGCAAAGGGCAAGGTTATTATGCTAACTCCTCAACAAATTCAGAAAATGACCATTTGTTAGCTATGAAGCATAAAAGTGAAGGTCAACCACATGATGAGGTGTGGTATATAGATAGTGGTTGTAGTAACCACATGTCAGGTAAAGAGGAGTACTTCAGCAATCTTCAAGCACCCAAGCAAAGAGGCTTTGTGGAGAAAGGAGACAACACAGAGCATGAGATACAAAAAATGGGAGATGTGAAGCTTGAAGGCAACCATAAAGCAAAAGGACTATCTGAGGTATTGCATGTTCCTACTATTACAAAGAACTTAATCTCTATTGGAAAGATGGTTGAGAAGGGATATCAAGTCAAGTTCAACCACAAATGATGCTTTATTGAAGACCCAAGGAATGGTTATGAGTTGATAGCGAAAGGAAAGAAGGAAGGAAGGATGTTCACTCTTGACATTGGCAAAGGAGGAAGCAACAAGGCAATGCTCATCACCTATGGAGACAAGAAGATTTAAGATTTGGATTTATGGCATAAAAGGTGTGGTCACATCAACGTTCAAAGGTTGAAAGACATGGAGAAGAGGCAATTGGTAAGAGGCTTACCACATTTTTCATTACAAATGTTGCATGAGATGTGTGAAGCTTGTCAACTAGGCAAGTCTACTAGGCAGCCCTTCAAGAAGAGTAGATATGTAGCACATGGGGTGTTAGACCTTGTGCACACAGATGTGTGGGGGCCAACCAAAGAGCCCTCTCTTGCAGGTAATAGGTATTTTGTAACCTTCATAGATGACTACTCAAGGCATAAGTATTGTATAAAGAAAAAATCAGATGTGTTTGATGTATTCAAAAGATTCAAGGCAGAAGTTGAAAAGGAGGCAAGTTGCTACATCAAAACCCTAAGGTCTGATGGAGGGGGAGAATCCTTCTCCCATGCTTTTTATGATTTCTTGCAAGACTAAGGTATAAAGAGGCAAATCACTTGCAAATATACTCCCCAACAAAATGGGGTGGTAGAGAGGAAGAATAGGTATATTGCTGAAATTGCTAGGAGTATGTTAAATGAAATGAGTGTGCCTTTAACATATTGGATAGATGTTGTATCTATTGTTGTGTACTTGATGAATAGGTGTCCCACATCAGAGGTACATGACATGACACCTTAGGACGCGTGAAGTGGAAGGAAACCAAACGTTTCACACATTAGAATCTTTGGTTTTGTATACTACACACATGTGCCACAAGAGTTAAGAGGTAAGATGGATGCAAGGGTTGAAAGATGTATGTTTATTGATTATGCTATGGAGCAAAAAGGTTACAGGTGCTACAATCCTAATACAAAGGAGTTAAAGGTATCTAGAGATGTAGTGTTTGATGAACTCAAACCATGGTATGCTTCCAAAGTTCCATTGCAGGATGAAGATATTGAAGAGGTAGAGAGAGGATATGAAGCTAGGTTTCAAGATAGCTTGGAAATCATTGGTCCAAGCATGCAAAGGAGTTCAAGCTTGGATTCAGCCCATCAATCAGTGAATAAAGGAAAGGCAAGATTGGTAGAGCTTGATGAAGATGGACATGAAGTTGAAGACTTTGAAGAACCTATGTTAGAAGGGGGAGCTACATCAAAAGCAGAAATCAAGGCACCAAGGCAAAGAAGGTTCATTCCACCAAAAGGAGAATAAAGGAGGTCAAGGGTAAAACATCCAATCTCAAGGCTTGTTCATGATAGTTATATTTCTAGGCATTATGCTTTCATGAATAAGGTTATCAAAGATCATGAACCTTCTACCTATGAAGAGGCCAAAGACACAAAGAAATGGCAAGAAGTTATGGAAGAAGAGTACAAAGCCCTTGAAGACAACAACACATGGAGTCTCGTTCCAACACAAGAAGGAATGAAGGTAATTGGCAACAAATGGGTCTATAAAGTGAAGAGAAATTCTGATGGTTCAATTGCTAGGTACAAAGCAAGGCTTGTGGCAAAAAGATTTGCTCAATCCTATGGGATTGACTATGAAGAAACATTCAACCTGGTTGTGAAGATGTCCACAATTAGGGCAATCATTGGGGTTGCCACATCTAGGAGGTGGACAATATATCAATTGGATGTAAAGGATGCTTTTCTTAATGGTGATTTGTAGGAGACAGTCTACATGACTCAACCATTAGGGTTTGACAACCCTAAATATTCAGATTTTGTTTGTAAACTTAGAAAAGCATTGTATGGTTTAAAGTAAGCTCCTATGCCATGGAATCAAAGGCTTGTGGAGTATTTATGCAGGTGTGGATACAAGCCAAGTGATGGATATCCTTCCTTATACCTCAAGAAGGAAGGAGGACTAGTTGTCTATGTATGCATATATGTGGATGACTTGATTATAACAGGAAGTGATGATGCAAGTATCACATGGATCAAGGCCAAGCTTGAAAATGAATTCAAGATTTCAGATCTTGGAGTTCTTAAATAATTTCTTGGGATTGAAGTTATTTATGTGGAAAATGGTATTTACCTTGCTCAAAGGAAATACTTGTTGGATGTACTTTATAAGTATGGTATGAGTAGATGTAAGCCACTCACACAACTTGTGGATCCAAAAACTAAGTTATGTGCAGGTGAAGGACAACCTCTTGAAGATATTTCATTATATAGAAGCATAATTGGAAGCCTTATTTATGCTACCATCACAAGACTTGACTTGTGTTATGTTGTAGGAGTTCTATCTCAATTTCTAAATTCACCAACTGATATTCATATGAATGCAACCAAGAGAGTGCTTAGGTACATCAACACTATCAACGAAGGTTTATACTACCCTTATGGAGATGGATTACAACCTCAAGGCTTTAGTGATGCTGATTGGGCTGGTTCAAAGGAGGATAGAAGGAGCACATCGGGCTATGTCTTCATGCTAGGCTAAAAAGTCATTTCATGGATGTCCAAGAAGCACCCTACAGTTGCATTATCATCTATTGAGGCTGAGTACAGAGCTTTAGAACTTGCTACATGTGAGATCATGTGGCTCAAGAAGCTCTTCAAGGACTTCGATGTGGAGGTTAAAGAGTTCACTATTTTTGGAGATAACATGTCAAGCATTCATCTAGCAAGCAACCCTATGTTCCATGCAAGAAGCAAACACATAGAGATACATTATCATTTCATTAGAGAGAAGGTAATAGCAAAGGAAGTGGAGATAAAGTACATCAACACAAGGGAGCAACTTGTAGATATCATGAGCAAATTCATAGATGCAAGCAATTTGGAGAAGTTCAAGATCAACCTCATCATAAAGGAGATCAAACACTTGAGCTTGAGGGGGAGTGTTAGAAATGTACAAGCTCAAATGTGTGTTAACCAAGGCTTAACTCAAGTGCCACATCATTTCACTTTTTGGTAAATTCTACAACCACTTTTCCATGACTTTTTTAGCTCAAGACTCCATCTACCTTGATTGAGAAAAGCGGGGAATCTTGGAGGCATGATTTGAATTCAAATTCTACACCAACTTTTAGAGCATTATATAAGCAATAGCTTGGAAGAAGGTCGTGTTCTCCTCAAGCTTCATTTGTGCACCTTTAGGCTCTCATTGGGTGTGTATACTCCAGGTCTAAGCTAGCCCCCTGCTTGCTGAAGTTTTTGCCTTGGTTGAGATTTTGTATCGTTTTGGCATCAGGAAAAAGAGTTGGCCACCAAAACCTAGAATATAGGATCAATTTAGCAGTTCTCTCACTTGAAAAGGGACCTTCTACTACACCTGAGTGGACCATCTCTAACATTTCTATGTATTTTTCCTCAGGGACACAGATTCTCAAGTATCCATCTATACCCTTCTTATACAACTAGTTTTCTATGAACTGATATTCCCTAGTTATTTCCTTCAGGTTTCTAGAGTCTGCATTAAATTTCATAGTTTTAGTTGTTTGTGGGTTTCTTAATTCCTCAACTATATGTGTACTCCAATCTTTCTAAAACCAATACAAATTCTCAATGTCCATATGGTCTAGATGTTGACATGTAAAACACTTAGAAAGATATCTTTCCACATCCTGTATCTTTGTAGGCCAATGGACATCCATTCTGGCTAAGTTATGCAGAGTGACTAATTTAGAAGCATGAATACATGGATTCCAACAATGAGCTTTCTCTAAATAACTTTTTTGCTCCTCTTCTAGATTAGACTACTCCAAAATTCCAATGTGATTTACATGGTATAAATGTCCAACAAGTAACACAAAACTTCTACTTTGCAGTAGAAAATGTGTTGTGCTATTAGCTGCCCTACAAGGTCCAATAGACAACAAAGGTACCAATGTTATTGCCTAGTTGGGAATGCTTTCTATCTTGAATAGGTAAGCATCTAGAAACTCATCATCTATAGGAGGTTCTTGTTCCTTAGTTTGTATCCTAGACAAATGATCTGCTCTCAGATGTGTTTTTCCTTGCCTTATTACTACTTCAAAATCAAATTCCATGAGAAGTAAAAACCATCTCACTATTCTTCCTATATGGCAAGGTTTATTCACCAAGTACAAAAGTGCTTGATGATCCACATAAAATTTAAACTTTTTGGCTAGACGATAATGCCTATATTTTTTTATAGCAAATACTATTCCTAATCCCTCCCTCTCAGTGGTTGTATAATTCTTCTCAGCTTGAATCAATTGCCTACTAGAATAAGCAATTGGAAACTCCAACTTACTTCCTTCAATAGGTTGTGCAAGAACACATCCTAAAGCAAAATTAGAGGCATCAACATGGACATGAAAAATTTGATCCCACTGTGGGGTTTTCAAAATGGGTGTTGTAACCAAATACGTTTTTAGGGTTTCAAAGGCTCTATCACATTCTTGTGTCCATTAAAACTTAGTAGTTAGTGCATAAAGAGGTTTGCAATATCTGCAAATTTATACATAAATTTCCTAAAGTATCCATAGCAACCCATGAAGGTTTGAAGTTCCTTCACATTAATTGGCTTGGGTAGGTTCACAATAGCTTTGATTTTATTCTTATCAGTAAAGATCCCATTTTTTGAGACTATGTGGCCTAACATTTTTCCTTGCCTGACCAAGAAGACACACTTTTTCAGGATTCAAACACACTCTGTAAGTTCTACATTTCTTGAATATGTTCTCCAAGTCCTGTAAATGATTTTGTCTTTTATCTTAAAAAGTACATAGATCATCTACATAAATATCCATCATGGTTCTAAGAAATTCTTTGAACACATGACACATTTACCTCTAAAATGTGGCTAGTGCATTGGTTAACCCAAAAGGCATCAACTTAAATACATATATTCCCCATTTAGTGGAAAATGTTGTCTTGTGTTGATCTTCTAAAGAAATACGAACTTGCTTATATCTAGAAAATCCATCCAAAAAACTATAAACCTCCTTTCCAACTCCTCTTTCCAAGAGATGATCAATTATTGGTAATGGATAACTATCCCTTATAGTTGCTGTTAGAGCAGGACATCTTCTGTAATATACCAAAGTTCTCAATTGTGCACTTCTCAATCCTTCTATAAGCAAGGAAACTTTCCTAGCCATTGAGGGTACTTCATCTTTTGGGCACCTATCAAAGTATTGCTTAAATCTTCTAGCAGCCTCTCTCACCTTTTCATCTTTTTGTTGCTTGAAACTATGTATCAAAGTTGTTGTACTATGCTTGATTCCAGTTTTGGAAAACTCCCCTATAAAGGCTTCAAGAAATGTTTCTATGCCAGAGTACATTTTCTTTCTCATTGGAATAAACCAAGATAATGCTGGCCCTGTTAAGGTTAGACCAAAAGCTTCAAATTGAACTTTATAGTCTTCTACCTCTTCAGCCCTAATCAATTGTCTAAACTTAGCAGCATGTGCATGAGGTTCTGAGTAACCCTCATACTGGTTTTTCATGCACCTAGCCACCTGATAGGGTCTGAGCAACCTACCTTGGTTTTGCCATTGTGGCCTCCTTCTAATTGGAGAATTCTCATCTCCTTCCTTTTCAAAAGGATTAGGAGAGGTGTATGCTCTTCTTTACTTTTGTGTCTCAATGGGAGTGTGATTCCTACTTGGTCTTGGTATATCTATTTGTCCTAGGCCTTGATCCCAAGGTCTCTTATCTGCACACTGACCAAGATCATTGGAATTTTCTGGATCATGTGCAGTTATGTAGACACATCCTTGTCTATCCTCATATCTGTCATCTCTGAATTGTGCCATTGGCATTAGGTTCAAAGGAATCTCTAAGTTTCTCAACCTAATGAGAGACTTATGCATGCCATCTTGGTACACATAGGCTTCAAACCTATTTGTATACATGTATTTGAGGATATTCATGTCGTCATTTGTGTCTAGATTCTCATTTTCCATGTTGATTGTGTTATCTAACTTTTTCTCCTGATAAGCACTCTAATCTATGTTCCTTTTTGGCTACAACTTAGATGAATTTGTGATAGTTTAGTGCCTGATCTCAAAATCATTCAAAGTCTTCACAATTTCACCAATTGATCTATTTCCCGAATTCCTCCAAGTCCAATCCTAATTTTTTTACCCTAATAGATTTCAATGTTTTTGCAACTTCCTCCACTTTTCTTTTGTTGTCTAGATGAACTCTCTCTTGCATGTGCACTTGTTTTCTTATTTGATTTTTCTCTCTTTTTTTTACTGAAAATTCTATTTTTTCTCTCTAAAACCACAATTTTTAATATGTGTGTGACTCCTGGAACTTTTAGTATCTAAAATGTGTGAAACTCTTTTTGTTTATGTAGAGTTAACACAAAAACGTTCAAAAATTTGAAGTTTCTGATCTAATTTGACCAAAATTGTGTTTCTGCCTGAAATAATGATTTTGGTTATTTATGTGTTGATCAAGGTTTCTATTTCACAAACTATATATTTGTAACACCTTAGGCTTACTCCAAGTATGCACCTTATTGTTTTTAATTTGAAAATAAGTTCTTGACAAAATCATGATTTTCTGATGAATCCAAAATTATGTTTTTCACTATTCTAGTCCAGAATCGTGTTTTTAACGATTCTGATCCAAAATCATGTTTTTTCATGATTTTAATCCAAAATCTTGTTTCTCATAATTCTGATCCAGAATCACGTTTTTCACGATTTTGGATTTCTGGAAAATCGTGATTGCTCACAACCATATAAAACACAATTTTCTCTTGAAAAGCACGTTTCTCCAAATTGCAATTTTGGTCTCTTGCATAGAATCGCAATTCTGTGCAAGATGATGGTATTTTTTTAATTTTGATTTTTTTATACTTTTTTCACACAATTGGAGGCGCCTAGTTATGAAAACTATATGCAATAAAGAAAACTTAGAAAATCTAGAAAATGTACAAGAGGTAGTGAGAAAACACCCAAAAAGTGAAAATCGTGATTTTATGTTTTTTTGTGATTTTTATGAATTTTTTGTGCAAAACATGATTTTCTAACTTTGATTAATGCAAAAAGAAATCATAAAATAACTTACCTTGCAGCTTGATAGCTCAAGTCTAGATTTTTCCTTCTTTTCTGAAAATCACGATTGTTCTGCACACTCTCTCTCACACTCACATTCACTCAAATGACTTTTTCAATTGATTTTTTACTTTTATAGTATGATGAAAATCGTGATTCTGAATGGATTCAATGATTTGAACTTCAAATTTTGACACTAACATAACCATGCATATTCATTAATAATTTTATGTCACATCATCCACTTTGAATCAAATTGCTATATTCACCTCTCTCATGACGAAAATCGCGATTCTATGTGAGTTGCTAAAATTTGTCAATTTTCAATGAATGAAGGCTCAAACTTAATTTTTTCCAATTTGCATGCACTTCACAACATCTTATTAACTTACCTGGATACCCAAAAGCACAATTGAAGCAAATTTACCATCTTGCTGAAAATTGCGATTCTGATATGAAAATCGTGATTTTCTGATTCTTCTTGCAAATTGTGTTTTTTTTTTCCTTTTTCAACTTGGTCTTTTCTAATGTGCTTCAAAAAATCGTATTCCAAGTGTCACCTATAAAACATAAAAGTTTCATATATTTTTTGGATTTTTCAAAGAAAGTTCAAGAAAACAAACAATTTTGACTTTTCATGGAATATCTCTGATTTTTTGAGTTCCCCTTCAGATTTCTCTCATTCACCCCACTTCACACACCTTATCCATCACTCCATTACAAAAAAGAAATTTATTTGCAATCTTAGTCCAATTTTTATGATTTTTTTTGGTATTTTTTGTTGGTGTAAATCACAGGCCTACACATTTGGCTTGAAAGATATCTTGAAGACCCTACATATGTGAAGAAGCATAGGAACCATTGCTAGTGGTTAATCACCACTTTATCTCCTTGTAGAAGTCAAATTGACTTGGAATCTTTTGTAATCACCTACCAAAAGGATTTGTGGAAAAATTTAGCTATTTGATTGTAGGAATATCTCCTAGGATATAGGAGCTTGATCATAGGGAGCCAAAAGTTTGAATTTGAAATTCAAATTTTTACTCATTCCTTATAAAAATGGACATGGAAAAGTTGCGGGCAGATTTCATCTTTCCCGAGCTTCTCATCAGTGATTCTGAGTGTGTGTGAGGCCTATACTCTAGCCCACACCTATCTACACCATTGGGCAATGATTTTCATGCCAGTATACAAGTGTTCATTAATACATACATTCACATTGTTCATTTTTTAGTTCTCTGTCATACTACTCAAAAGTCTGTCAACTTGTGAAGTGCATATCTCGGTCAATTCTTCACCAAATTCAGTGATTCAAAGCTTCTTGGATTCCGCTTGACGTTATCTACATGCTGGTAAAGTTTGAAGAGATTTTATTCAGCCATTTCAGAGAAATCTGCATCGAGGTGATCACTGGTCAATGACTGCTACAGTCCTAAAAAATCGGGGGTATAGCTGAACTTGCTAAATTGATTTCTCTTAGCATAGTTTATCTTTTTATATCATTCCACTTGGAATAGTTAGCTTACTAAGCTAATTAGATACCACTAAAAGGAATTGTTCCAATTCCTACTATGCTGGTCATACTGAGCAAAATATCCAGCAGGTGTCAAGACATAAATAGAAGGTTTTCTTGAGTTTGAGAGTTTCAAAGTTATCTGTTTTGGTTCAATCATTGTACACATCATTTCCAAAGTACATAGGGCATTTTATGGTGTCATTGGAAATCTAAGGAGGTCTACTTATCAAGTCTGAAGCAAAAGAGGGTTGGTACAAAGCAGGTTTTAGCAGTACCTACTCAGTCTCTTGGAGCATCCATCCATCTTTCCCAACAGTGGTATCAAGGCAAACTAAGGTAAAATGGGAGATGGTTTTCCTTCATTTATTGATAAATTGGATAGGAACAACTATCAAGCATGGTCTCTAATGATGAAGACCTACTTACAAGGAAGGAGTCTCTATGGATACATCTCAGGAGATGAGGAATTGCCCTCATTCAAAACAAGAGGATTACCAACCAAGGAAGAACATGAAAAGCTCAACACATGGTGTGCTAAGGATGCATTGGCAAGGTCTTATTTACTCAACTCCATCTCTGATTTTCTTTTGCCACATATTAGAAATTGTAAGACATCCCAAGAGACTTGGGAAACCTTGTCATCATATTTTTCCTCCAACACAAGGGCTAGGAAAAATCAGTTGTGGATTGAATTCACAACATTAAGGAAGCAACATAAGCAAGCTGTTTCAGAATTTGTGACCAAGATTAAAGATGTGGCAGATCAGTTAGCAAGCATAGGAGAAGAGATTGAAGAAGAGCATATTGTAAGGCAAGTGATCAATGGCATCAAGGCTGATGACAAATGGGAAAGCTTCACCACTACCATGGACCTCTACATGGACATGCAAATACCAGATCTTACAACTCTCATGGGACAATTGTTTACACATGAAGCAAAGCTCAACAATAATGGAGATACTTCCAAAGGTAATAACTCTTCTGCCCTATACGCTAATAAGAAGTCTAAAGATAAAGGCAAGAGCAAGAAGCTGGAAGATGAAGGCTCTACCTCCCACGCCAACTATGCAGGGAGAGGTAGATCATCAAGAGGAAGAGGCAGAGGAGGTGAGCAAGGTAGGGGGAGATCCTATAACTCCTCACCATGCAACATTTGTGGTTTATCAAATCATACTACAAATGAGTGTTTCAGGAATTACAAGAATCAGAGAGGAAGAGGATACCAAAGAGGTGGATACTCACAGTCAAGAGGTAGATTCAACCATCACCAAGGCTACAACAACAACAACAACTACAACAACCATTACAACAATAATTACCATGGCAACTACCAAGGAGGATTCAAATCCAGAAAGGACTACAACAACTATACAGAAGAGCAAGATGATTCTCTTCTAATCATGAACATGACTTCAAAATCAGGTACAAATGATGACCACATGTTCTACATTGACTCAGAATGCTCAAATCATGTAGCTGGCAATGTAGCACTACTCTCTGATCTAGAGGAACCAAAAGGTAAGCATCAAGTTCAATAGGTGATGACACCAAACATTGAGTAGTTAAATTTGGAAATGTTAAGACGTGATGGAAATCAGAATTTGTTGAGCAGGGTACTCTATGTACCAACCATTACCAAAAATTTGATGAGTGTTGGACAGATTGTGGAGAAAGGTTTGCAGGTTAGATTCAACCAATATGGAGCATTTGTGGAGGATCCAAGACATGGTTTCAAGAGAATTGCTAAAGGAGAAAAATCAGGTAGACTTTTCACCTTTGAGTTAGAAGACACAAAGAATATTGCACTATACAGTTATAAAGATCAAACAATTTTAGAGCTTGAGATTTGGCACAAAAGATTAGGGCATATAGGTGAAAGAACCTTGAAGCAATTATGCAGGGACCAATGTGTGCTTGGAATACCTAATGTATCCAAGCAACATATGATTTACAAGTGTGGTGCTTGTCAATTTGGGAAGTCTCACAAGTTACCCTTCTCAAGGAAAGGATACATGCATGAAGACTACCTAGAGCTTGTAATTGCTTTAAAAAATATCTTGCACTAGTTGAAAACTAGATAGGGAAGAATTTGAAGAGGCTAAGGTCAGATGGAGGAGGTGAGTACTTCTCGAATGAGTTTGAAAACTTCTTGCAGGATGGTTACCATCTAAGTCTCTTGATGGCATGACACCCTATGAAGCATGGCATGGTAAGAGACCCTCACTTGACCATTGCAGGATACTTGGATGTGTAGCATATGTACACATTCCTTCTCAGATAAGAGGTAAGCTAGATCCAAAGGCTGAAAAATGCATCTTTATTGGGTATGATCTAAATAAAAAAGATTACAGGTTTTATAACCCTATCAATAAGGGATTCATGGTAAGCAGAGATGTTGTCTTTGATGAAAATGATTCTTGGTATGAGAATGAATGCAGGAAGGTTAAATTACCCTATGATTTGGAAGAAGAGTTTCCAAATCTTGCAAAGGAGGAACCTACTCAGAATGAAGCCTCAAGTTTAGATGATGAAGATACTATCAACCTTGAAGAGTTCAAGGCATGGAAGTCCAAGGGCAAAATGAAGATGAAGAAGCTTGAAGACATACCTGAATCTTCAACTCAATCACTCAGAAGATCACAAAGAGAAAGCAAAAAACCTATGAGAGATGGGTATGATACATCTCTTGTTACTAAAAATTTTGTTTATCTTGCCAAAGATTTGTCAAATGAAGAACCAGGATCATATGAAGAAGCCGTAACCAAATCAAGATGGAAAGAAGCTATGGATGAGGAGATTGAAGCACTCAAGGAGAGTGACACATGGGAGTTAGTACCTAAGAAGGACTCCATGAAGGTAATAGGTAGCAAAAGATGTGCTCAACCGCCTGCCAATGCTTGACACCTGGGCAATGCATAAACCTACTCATTTGTGAGATAGAAAACTAAATATCTAGCTGCATAATGCATAAGTAAATCAAGCTTCCAATAGCCTACTGATACAGAATAGCACCAAATGCATCTCTAGCATCATGAAGACTCAATCGTAAGCATGTCTCCATAGGAGTGGCAATAGGTTTGTAGTCTTTCAAGGCCAAAACCCTACAATAGTGTGTCAATATATTTTGTTTGACACAAAGATATTCCCCCATCAACTTGCATGAATTGGATGCCTAAATAATAATGTAAATGATCAAAATCTGACATCTCAAATGAGGCATGCAGATCAACCTTAAAGCTAGCAATATGCTTCTTATGAGGACTAGTAAGCAGAATGCCATCAACATACATGACAATGATCACAAGCACATCATTAACATGCTTATCATATAAGGTGCTTTTAGTTGGACTCTTCTCGAAACCATGTGCAATCAGATAGGCATGTATCTTTTCATAAGCATATAATGCCTTCTTTAACTTGCACACCTAGTTTTCATACCCTTTCTACACAAAGCCATAGGGATGAAAACATACACTTCTTTATGAAAGTCACCATTGAAAAATGCATTTTGAATGTCCAATTGATGTACATTCCAACCATGATGATCTACAAGTGCACAGATGCTATGAACAGTGGTCATTCGACAAGTAGGAGCAAAGGTCTCATCAAAATCAATGCCTCTTTCCTAAGCATGACCGTTTGCAACAAGCCTATCCATATACGTGTCAACTATTCCATCAAGCTTACACTTAAGCTTGTATACCCACTTAGTGACAATGGCCTTCTTGCCAAGAGGCAAGTCACATAAAGAGCAAGTTCATTTTTCATTATAGCATCATAATCAGATTGCATAGTAGCCATCCAAATTTTTTAATTATGTGCTTCATCAAACAAAACACGCTCATTATCATCATAGAGACTAGAGGCAGCCATAGCATAGCATTCTAATGCAAAAGAGGCACTATGAGAGCTTGAATGAGTATGATATGACATAGCTGCATCAAATTTGCTATCACGCAGTTTGCACCAACCATTTTGGCATAGTTTTTTCCTCCTCAATATCAACTCTCTCATCAACAAGTGCACCATGCAAATCTACATTAGAAATGGAATGATCTGCATCATCACACGAAACCTATAAAGGCTAAGAAGTTGCCTCATTAGGACCAGCACTAGACTCTCCACCTATTAAAAGAGGCAACAAAGTATCATACATGTGTGTGGAGCTAACAGATGTCTCCTTAGTACATGAAAGTAGTGGCTGAATAGCATGTTCCATAAAAACAACATCACGGCTAACCAAAATGTGTTTAGTCTGTGGATGATATAGATGATAGCCTTTGCTTTGAGAACTCTACCCAACAAAAATACATATCATTGCTTTATCATCCAATTTCTTACATTTTTGTTCAGGCACTAATGCATATGCCAGACAACCAAAAATGTGCAGGTGAGCAACACATGGCTTCCAACCATGCCAAGCCTCATATGGAGTGATAGACTGCAATGCTTTAGTGGGACACCTATTATGTACATATGTTGCACACATGACAGCCTCAAGCCGAAAACTATGTGGTAAAGCCTAACTCTTGACCATACACACCTCGCCATCTCCATGAGTGACATGTTCTTTTGTTCAGCAACTCCATTTTGTTGAGGTGTATACGACACATTGATGTTTTATCCCATGTTCAGCAAGAAATGCATTAAAGTTAGAAGACATATATTCCCCCCCTTGATCAAAATGGAGGGTGCCCATTTTACATGCTGAAAAATTTTCAGCCAAAACCAAAAAATGTTTGAAGCACATAAACATTTTGGACTTTGATTTCATTGGATATACCCATGCATGCGTGGAAAAATCATTGATGAAAGTAATGAAGTAAAGATAGTTCCCAAAAGAGGGTGTCTCCTTAGGACCATAGAAATGTATACCTCTTCACTTATCCAACCATTTAGGATTGAATTTCTCACATGAAGCTAAAGGAGTCTCGAATTTCTTGCAGCAACTACACTTATCAATGTTCTAATTGTAGTCATCTTTGCAATTGGTGAGAATGTTTCCTCATAGTCTATACCATGAGTTTCTGAGCATCCTTTGGAAACTAATGTTGTCTTATACCTGCAAACAGATCCATCTGAGTTTCTTTTAAATTTATATACCCATCTACAACCAATTACCTTTTGATTGGGTGACATTGGAACCAAATGCCAAGTGTCCATCTCCTTCAATGCATCTATTTCTTCTTTCATCACCTTCTCCCAATTAGGGTTTCCATTTGCCTCTTCATAGGTTGAGGGCTCCTCTAAAGTTGAGTCCTTTGCCATGTAGAATGAATGCTTTCTAACAAATATGGAATCATATTCATACCTTTCTAGTTGTCTTTTCTCCCTTGTTGACCTTCTAGGTGCTTGCTTGAAGAATTATCCACACTCTTGCATCTTTGGTTTGCCTCTTGACTTCCATAGATTTTTTTCATCATCTGTATCACTTGTTGGATCCTGGACTTGTGTATTATGCTTGCTTCCTAATTGATCAGAATCAAAATCTGAATCAGAATCAAGATCATACGGTAGAGTTACCTTTTGTTTGTCTTCATCATACCAAGTATGTTCTTCAAACACAACATCCCTAATTTGCTTGGTTGAAGGATTAGAGGACCTCTAACCCATCTAAGTTGAGTGATAGCCAATAAACACTGCCTTTTTTGCCCTTTCATCTAGCTTACCTCTTATTTGTGATGGTACATGAACATAAGATAAAAAACCAAACACCTTGCAATGTCCAAGACTAGGTTTTCATCCATATCATGCTTAACAAGGAGTCATACCTTGAAGTGATTTGGATGACATTCTATTGACAAGGTACGTAGCAATGGAAATAGCTATTGCCTATAGATAATGTGGAAATCTCTTCTCTTCAAGAATTGTTCTGGTTGATCCAACCAATGTCTTGTTTCTTCTCTCTGCAATTCCATTCAATTGAGGAGAGTAACTCGTAGTCACTTCCATTTTGATACCTTTATCTTGCAAAAATGCATCAAAATCTTTGGAGAAGTATTCTCCCCCTCCATCAGATCTAAGCTTCTTGAGTGATCTACCTGTATGGTTCTCCACATGTTCTAGATATTTTCTGAAGAAATCAAACACTTCATTCTTACTCTTGATAAAGTACAGAGTAGTCCATCTACTATGGTCATCAATAAATGAGACATAATAACTAGATCCTACCAATGAAGGTTCTTGACTTGAACCCCATACATCTGTATGGACTAAGTCCAAGTTGTTGTGGATGTAGCCTTTGTGGTTCAATGGCTTTCTTTGTGCCTTCCCAATCTGACATACTTCACATCTGTTGATCGTGTCTTGTTTTGATATGTTTGGCAATCGAGAAATACTTTGATCCTTGCATATATCCTTTTCCTCACACAACAAACTCTTGAAAGGTCAATTCTTGAAAACTAAATCACACACTTAAACAAAAAATACTCATGAATGAACAAACCGTTGCATTGCTTTCTGGCCATATCAACACATACTCAGAACTAAATCACTCAGATAGACTTAAACCCACACGACGCTATCTGCTTAAGCAAAACTTCACCAAGATTATCATAATATCATAAATTACAAGATTATGCAAAATAGTACTACTTAAGTTTAGCATTCACTTAACTTCTTGACTCTCCTCTTGTCCTTCTTTCTCATCCCTTCTCTCCTTACGACCAATGGAGACATATGTGCATAACTAGAACACATTGACGTACTTCATGCAAAATCATTTTCACAACCAAATTATAACTAATTGCCAAAATTCTGATTCATCAAAGATCCGATTCTATAAAATTCAAACAAACCAAATATCCTATTTAGCAGACAATAAATATCCGACTGAACTACTTTTCATGCAAGATCTTCTATCCTTACCAGTTAGCACTAGCTGATGGATGATTTTGCAAAAATTTGACTCGAATCCACAAATCCTTGATCAAGCATGACTAAAATCAACTCTATGTTCAAATTCTCCTCTTGTACCATGTCTGAGACTTCTCTATTCTCTTCCACTTTCTCTACTTCCATTTGAATCTCCCTATGCTCCACAACTACTCCTTGAGCTTCTTCCTCCTGCATCATAGTTTTTTGATCCTGAATCTGCACATCATTCTTGAAATTTTGTTGTATTTTTCCTTTAACTCTGCTAGTTACTGCAATATTTCCTCCGTCTGAGTCCTATTTTGTTCAATGACTTCCAATAGCTGACTCTCATAGGTAGAAATATAAACAACCTTCATACTTTTATAAGGATATCTGATTACAACTTCCATTCTATCTTTGATACCATTCCACAAATCTTGCATCCATTTCTGCATTTGCTACTTCATAACACTCATATCCATTTCAGACATCAAAATTGCATCCATTTCTACCTCTTCATTCTACAACATTTTTCTTTCCAATACTTGTAGTGGCTTAATTCGGAATTCAACGCTTCATTCTCAAGTTGTAATGTCACATTCATTTCTGTTAGACTTTGTATTTCCTTGATTACTGCCTGTTGCATTTTATTTGTCGAGTCATCGAATACTTGCAAAGATTTCTTCACTTTCACCACTTGCAGAGCTTGCTGTCTCTTTCACTCTGACATAGCCTTTTCACATTGTTTGAATTTTACTTGCAACTCCTTTTGCAAGTCTTGAACTTGTGCTTGTTGTTTTTGGTACTCCTCAAAATTTAGTATCTCATTCAAGAATCTCTATTCCTTTAATAATATTTCTTGTTGCACCATAAACTGATAAACATCTTCCAATGTTTTGTGTGCATCCTGAACCTCCTTACTAACTTTAAAGGATGGCCAAGTCAAACCGTCAAAAATTGACTTACTTATTGTCATCTTTAATATGGGATCCAACTTTCCTTAGACAATCTGAAACTTTTTCCCATCCTCATAGGCAATTCAGACTCCTTTGTTATCTTGATAGGTTTTTCATGCAATCCACTCACTTTGGGAGTCTCCGTGCTCAACTTCTTCACCATAGATATTACTTCCTCAACTCCATACCCAGCTTTCAATAGTGTCTGATATGTATCATCCTACTGATCATCAACTATAACACACTCTTCCTCATTCTGCCTAGACACAGGTGACACAAGCTGCTGAATGACTACACTTGGCGACACAATACACTTGGCCACACGATTTCACCTTTATCGACCTTCTGCATAAATTGAAATAATGCAACTAGGTATGCTGATAACTGACTATTGGACTGTGTTTTCCACTTATCGGATAGGAAAATTTCCCCATACATCCTATCATATAACCAATGTGCCCAATTGACCTGCTCCCTTTTTTTGGCCCAACAAAGAGGCGCATAGTTCCCCTTTGACATGTAGTCGTATTTGACAATAAAACACGACCGCTCCAAATACCACTTCAATTGTTCTCGTCTAGCATATGATACATTTTTAAGTGTATAATACTGTTTTCCTCCCTCTCAGGGCCCAATTTCTTTACGTAGAGCATCCTTTGGGCACTTAGGTACCAAGGGCTCTTTTAAAATAGGTAATTAAAATACTTCAACAACTAGCTCAGGTGATAATCATACTTGTGATGATATTTGTCCTTTGGTCTTCCGCGCTATCTCAGTTTGACTCTTTGGATAATAATTCAGCTTCCAATTATCCCATGGTAGTGTCGCAAAATCAAATAGCAATATCTTTTGTAGCCATGCAGAATTCACTAGAGCACTTACATCAATCTCGAGTTTAAAGTTTGTATATGGATCCATCAACAACTATGTTAGATTGACTGTAGATGATGGTGTCTAAATTCCTTGGTCCTCTTCCTGTAGAAAACTGCCACTTTCTTTGGACGATGATTCCTCCTTTCATACCATGCTTTCATTCCCTTTGAGTCGACCTCTCATGTCTGTAGTGGAAGTAGGCTCGAGCACTACCAGCAAATTGGCTATCTTGCCTTTAGGTATAGCAACGCACTTCTCTGGCATAACAACGCACTTCTCAACTACACAAGCCAACCAAAAAAGCACTGGTGCTACAGGGCTTGTACGTATGACAAGACCATTAATGTATGTCACCCAACTCATCCATGATTTAGATAGTCAGAGATGAGATTTGCATAATAATTGAACTTTAGTTCCTGCAATGTGGTAATTTAAAATACTTTTTTGTCAGCTTTTGTTATTGACCAAAATCCGACTTTATTATTTCCAAGCGAGCAAAGTCCGACCAACCATGATCTGACTATTTCTCCTCAGGTAGTCAAAAATTCGACTATATAAGATCCGAGTAACAATGCCATAACCTTCGGATCTTGACCTAGAATCCATTGACCTATTGATAAACCACCTACTATAACCTTCAATCCACCACAATCGAGAAGACATGGCACCATGAAGAAAAATGGAGATAAGTAATCGCTATTGCTTCAGTGATCATTACTGCTACTGATCTGATTATCAGAATTAAACATTACTTGTACCAAATTGACTGTTGACCAATCCATATGAGGAGGTTTGCCTTGAAATTTCTTCAGGCAAAATCCATTAATAGGCTTTTCCATCTTTGTACCAAAGATGTCTGCTACCAGGAAAGTCCCTTGTCCCAAATCTTGTATAATTTGATATGGACCCTTATATTGCAAAGTAAGCTTTCCTGGATGTGGCCCTAACTTAGAATTGTATACCATAACCCAATCTCCAACCTAAAATACTTTAAATCTAACATTCATGTTCAACCAAGCTTGTCTTCATCTTTTGATCATTTTAATTATATATGCACTAACTAAACAGTCTTCTTCCAATTGTAGAAGGTACTTTGTTGAATCATAACCCTTTTTGTCATGCTTTCTCGATGAGTGTATGCACAACAGAAAGGGTTATGATTCAACACTAGTATGCACGACAGAACAACTCCCGTGAAGTACTGTAGCACACAGAGATTATGTTTTGTTCTATCCACCCAGCCGCCGAGCAAACCCTCTTCATTAGAGGAAGATATATCACTTAAAACACTATGTCATCTGATAATGATCTCTTCTCTATTTGATCATCTACCAAGGATTGCCATGTGGCATCCTTCTCATAAGGTGGCTCATACCCACTGAATATTATATGACATTTCCTTCCCCTTGAAAGCATTTTCTTCCTCGAAAATATAAATGAAATGTCCATAATGGTAGAAGAAAGTGCTCGGACTCCCCTGAACCCCATGTACTCTATGTACATGGTCATCTCTGTGTGTTGTTTCCCCATATCCTTCCCCTTAAGAAGTCTCATATGAGATCATCTCAAAGGTGGGAAACCATCTGAGTGGTGTCTACTATCTCTCATGTACACTCTACTTCCAAACTATCACTCCCATAACATACAACATCATCCAAATGACCTAAGTCCATATGATGTATGCTCCTTGGAGCAATAGCATGTAAAGCAAGTGTAAAAGTGTCAAGCTTATAGGCTTGACCATACCATAATGGAGATAATAACCCATATAATCCTATGAAATATAGAACAAAGTCCCATAACAAGTGACTCCAAACCCATCTAAAACTAAATGATAGATTGCCCTCATACCACTCTAGGTCTTCCTAACCTTGAGTGTAATCACAAGTAACAGTTTAACTTAACTATCTGGTGAACTATGCAAATCCATCATCGAGCTCATGGTAGTAAAATGCAATCTCTACATTTCACCAACCAAGATTTTGTGGTTTTTCATCCATTACCTGTGGGCTAAGTTCTAGTGGAAGAGCATCTATCGGCACTTGTGCAAACTCTAATATTTCTCTTCCCTGTAGTTTGCCATATGAATGCAGAAAGCATTCCCTTTGAGATTTAGATAATCCCTAAGTACCCATCCTCCTAACTGATGTTTACTCATCATACTCATGATACAACACCAACTAAGAGTTTGGCACCCTAATAGGTTAGATATATCCCCATCTCCTGGAAACTCAAAAGAAAATTATCATCAATCTACTCCCAGTCTAACTAATGTCAATAACTAGATTATCTCATCTAGTCAAAGATCATCACTGAAAATAGCATAACTGCTTCTCTTTAGAGTTTACAAGTGAGACTCAATCTAATTATCATGATTAACTGATCCCCCTCTTTTCTTTGATAGTGCCACTTCTATCTAGACAACCTAAAAGTGAGAAAGCGAAACTCTCTCTCTCTCTCTCTGTCTCTATTCAATCTCTTCTAAGGAAAAGAGCTCTAGCAATGGAACCTATTCCACTTTCCCTTTCCCTTTGAAAGAGATTTTGTTGAATCCATTAACTCTGCTCATAACTGAGAACATGTTTCTCCATGTTTTCCTTCAAAACTAGTGGAGAAAGAGACTCCCATGTGAAGGAAAATTACACTGAAAAGTAGAGTAAATGAATTCCTTCTGAAATGAAGAGTAAGAGATGTTTCCCAAACACCTCTTCTATCTAGCACCTCTTCTCTATTCTTCTCCTATGAAGAAATCATGTTTTTCTTTCCTTCTTTCTCTCTCAAAGAGCAGGAGGTAAAGTGAGACCACTGAACTAAATTGAGATCTCTCATGGACCTCTGAGCTGATTCCCACTTTCTCCTTTCCTTAAAAGAGAAACTCATGAATTTATTTAGTCCTCTCTTCCATAACTAATGCATAAACCCTCATTACGCATATTCCTATGAAGATGGAGAACACATTTCCCTACCTAATGAGGGTGTATGTAGTGAAGAGTGGAGAAAATAAATTCATAATAAGGGTCAAAGCCCTCTACTAAAATGGTGAGCAATGATATAACATGATACGATAAATAGGTGTATCCATACTGAGTATGGGACATCAATGGTGACAAAATCACCAATCACATTCTCTACTGGAAGAATAAATCTTCCCTGAACTATGAAGGATAAATCCCAATCCTAAGGAGATGTCTACTAAGAGCTCTCCTCTGATCTAGTGAGATATGACGCCATGAATGATGAGTCCTTTTCTCCCTGGCCATAGAAGAAGAGTGCTCAGAGGGAAGTCGTTTCCACCGTCCCATACCAGTGGAACCTTAATCCAATTCATGTTTTCATACCTACACTAAACCGAATATATATTCCATACATATGTAATGCATGACAAAAAGGGTTATGATTCAACACTAGTATGCACGACAAAACAACTCCCGCGAACTGCTGTAGCACACAAAGATTATGATTTGTTCTATCCACCTAGCCGCCGAGCGAACCCTCTTCATTAGAGGAAGATATATCACTTAAAACACTATGTCATCTGATAATGATCTCTTCTCTATTTGATCTTCTACCAAGGATTGCCATGTGGCATACTTCTCATAAGGTGGCTCATACCCACTGAATATTATATGACATACTTACTTCTATGCTTGGCATATATTTTCAGAGACATCTTTTCTGCTGTTACATGCAAACTTGGGACCACAAACTCCATTGGGACCACAACTTCTAATACATACACTAACATGAATGATGTCAGTCCAGTTGTCACCTTAAAAGCTCTTCTCAATGACCATAATGCCGAATCAAGGAGCAAATCCCAATTTTTCTGATTATCATGAACTAAATTTTTGAGAATCCTTAATAAATTTTTATTAGTGCTTTTTGCCTAAGCATTTGCCTGTGGATGATATGCTGTAGATTTTTTGTGCGTAGTCAAATGTGTTCTTGTTAATTCCAAAATGACTTTATTAAAAAAATGAGCTCCTCTATGACTCACCAATTCTACTAGACATCTAAATCTACTCATGATGTTATGGTAGAGAAACTTTGCTACAATAGCTGCCTTATTATCTTTAAGGGCAATTGCTTACACCCACTTTGTACAATAATCAGTTGCTACTAAAATATACTGATTCCCATGCTGATAAATTGGCTTAATGGGGCCAACAAAATCCCTCCCCCATTTTTGATATAGATCTAATGGTAAAACTGTGTGATCAACCATTCTATCTCAATTATTTGGTTGACCTATTTTTTGACAAATGACACATCTTTTGGAAAATTCATGAGCATCCTTTAATACTGTAGGCCACCATAACCCTGCCTATAAAATCTTGTTACCTATAATGTCCCCTGATAAATGTCCTCCTGTTGCTTCTGGATGGGCTTCTTGAAAATTTGATGGTTGCTCAAAATTCGGCACACATCATCTAATTACCTGATCCACACCTTTTTTATATAATGCACATGTTATCACCAAATATGGCCTAGATGTTAAAGCAAGTTTATTTCTCTGATCAGATGTAAATTTATGAGGCAATACTCCATCCATTAGAAATTCTAGCAACTGATTGTACCAAGAATCAAAGTCAGTAATTTGAGCATTAAACAATTTTCCATCTGGTAACTCATCATTTACTCCAAATGGTGCTTCTCCTTATTCTAATCTATTGAAATAATCAGCCATGGCATGATCTCTTCTTGGAGTATGAACAATCACAAAATCAAATTCATAAAGTAAGAGCATCCATCTTCCCAATCTTCTTGTTAACACAGGCTTCTTAATAAGTGTCACCCTAGCACAATGGCAAGTACCAACGTGAGGAGCTTCACCTCATAAATGTCAATCCGCGGAGACGTGAGGACCGGTATGAAGACCAAGAGCAAGTGAAGTGCACAAGTGCGTGAGTGAAAGCATACAAACATGCACACACATACACACACACGCGCACAAGGTAAGAGCAAAGAGTGGAACAATGGAAGGACTTGAATTACAAAAGAACTCTCTTACAAAGCTGAAATCTACAACAAGCTAACCCCAAAAAAGAGCTCTCTAGCCCTTTTTATAGTTTTTTGAGTGGTTTTGGCCGTGTCCAGACCTAGTGTCCGGCCTAGCTAAAAAATAGGTTCCAAGGCTTATTTGGGGACTCAAAGGGAATCTAAAAATTATGAAAATTGGTAGGATGATACTTCTAATACTCCTCAAGCTCGAGGACTCCTCGGCTTGAACAAAATGGAGTTGTAAAAATGGAAAATGGTATTTACAATGGTTTTTAATAACAAAAGTCACTATATTTATAGGGATTTCTTCTGAAAATTTGACATGTGCTTCTTGGAGCTCCCTACATGCTCCTTCTTCTTGTGTGTCCACTTCATTGATGCGCTTTGCTGCTTGTATGTGACCTTAACTATCAACAATCCCCCCCTCTAGAGTCTGTGGTCCCAGACAGACCCTTGTTGTAGTGGTTGTTCCATGTAGTGTGTGGAGAGATATTGTCCATCATGTATCCACAAGAGTGGTCCATCTTCCAATTGTAGCTTGGGCAGTTGTCGGGTTCATCATTTGTTCATTGCTACCTTTGTCTGGACTTCTTCCTTGTATTCCAGCTTGATGGTATCCTTGCAAGCTTTCAAAAATTGTGAGCTACTCAAAACAGGTTATCAATGTTGATTATGAGCAACTCTCATGGTGGATGGCTTCCTGGCTCGTGTTGCTGGCACCGTGATGTCCCCTGGTTCTTCCAAAGATGGCTTCCCTAGTTTCCATACCAAGTACTCGTGACCCATAACGATTGATGGGTAAGTGCATTAGTGCATGGGTTGGAAGAAGAATGTGCCTTGTGCACAGCCGTGTAATGTAGCCCTATGCATGCATACTTTGGAAATGCATTGGAAGAATTATGGTGCAAGAAATTGGGTCTTGAGCAAAGTGCTCAAGGGTATGCCGATGAAGAGGTTTCCTAATCTATCATGGTTGTGGTGTTGCCGAAGTAGGAAATTCTAACCATGGTAAAAGGTCCATCAATCTTCACTCTTCGTGTTGTATGCCCATCGTGATGATTGACCGATGGCTTGTCTTTCGTGTTGATGGATGTCCCTGTTGATGGTTTGCATCAGAGATTCCTCAAGCATACACTCCTGTCCGATCGCCTTCTTTTTCTTTTCTTTTCTTTTCTCTCTTTTTTTTTGGAAGAATGGAATAAAACAAGAGGAAGGGTGTTAGAATCAATAAAATAAAATATTTTACATATGTCAACTGTGTATCATGTGCCTGGGATTCTCAGTTGTGTCTATGCACAGTCGTGTATTGTGGCCCTATATTAATGCATACTTTGGAAATGCATGACCTCAATGGTGCAAAAGACAAGGTTATGCCAAAGGCACATGGTTGTTGCTCGTCGAGGCTTCAAGGTTGCTGGTGGACGTTGATGCAGTCTTTGTTGGAGGTAGCCAGTGGATCTTGAAATGATGTAATCCTTCTTATAGGGATCCATTTCACGATAGTATTTGGCCCTATAGACATAAGCTCTGTCCTCTGTATCTTTGGGTGGTTTCTGAATTTTGGTATCCAACGTGGTTGGCTCTTTGGCTCTCTGGAAGCTAGTGGTACTTTTGGCTTCCACACCCATACCCTTTTTGGTTGTCTTTTTATTACTGGTGAGATGAATTTATCTTCTTTTGGTCTCAGTCCATGGTTACGACTCTTGCTTCGTCGTGGTTGCTTTGTTGAGATTTTTCTCGTGAAGGAGATCATATTGTTATGTGCATGTAAGAGTGCCTTGGGTACCCACATTTGCAATCGCCCTTGTTGAGCTGCAGCTAATTTCTTTGGCACCCAAATTTGGATGTTATTGTGCTCAGCCTTCATTGATTGCTTTGGTACCCAAACCTTTCGGAGACCTTGGGATTGAGCTTGTCCTCGTTTCTTGGTGCTTCTTTTAGCATGGTAGGCTTGCCTCAATAGAAATGGTGGTGGGAAAGCTAGTGGTTGCTCTCCTTTTCATACCCAAATCTGCTTCCTACCCTGAGCTTCTTTCGTCTTACACTTGGTTTGTCTGTTTGATATAGCAGATGTCTGCGTTGCTTGCCTCTTTGGTCGAGTTCTGCTTGCATTAGTCAGTGAAGAAGAAGAGAAGTCTGCTGGCCTTTGAGCTTGGGCTTCCATGATTGAGTCCGTTTGCTTTGTGGGGCGATTGACACACACAACATTTTCTTTGCAAAGATTGATTTCAGAAGAACTAAGAGAATGTGTGACCTCTGGATTTGTCAGCATGCAATTGTCTAATTCTAAGGTAATTCATTGTTCATGTACCCAAACTTGAAGAAGTTGGCTCTTAAGATTTAAGTTGACTGCATGGTCATAGATCCAGTCTTGACCCAGGACAAGTGGTTCTGTAAGGTCCTCATCTTCACACACTAGCATTTTGACTCTCATTGGAACATCTTGAAGATATAGGGGAAGCTCTACCTCACCCAAACAAGGGGTTTCCACACCTCCTAATCCTATGAGATAGGATTCAATAGAATTGATGTTCAATTGTAGATCTTGGCAGTATGAAAGTCTAATTGCACTAGTTGCCGCACCTGAGTCAATTAATGCGCGCACAGTCCTTGCATTCTTCCCTTGTCCAATCGCGATGTTCAGAAAGGGACGTCGGTCAAGTATTCGAGAAGCAATTGCACTTGATGTTTGACACATGGCCATGTGGTATCTTGGGGCCTGAGGGTTGACATCTAGGCCTAGGCATCTTAACTTATTTCTCCTAATGCATTCTCTAGCCTCTGCCTATGCTTCTTCTCTAACCCTTAATTCTTCTTCTTTTCGCTTCTTAGCAGTGTTGAGTCTCTTTAGCATATCCTCTGTAAGAGGTTCTTGATATAGCTTGACTCGACAACCACTGATATAATTTGGAAGGATATCACCTTCTAGTGTGGCCAATTGAACTGCACCACTAGTGGAAATTCTATTAATGATCATAGGTCCATATCCTCTTTTTTCCAATTTATGGGCATGTTGCTTGAGTGTATAAACCAACACTAGGTCTCCCTCTTTCAAGCCTTTATCTTTGATATGTGCATCGAAGTATGCCTTTTGCCGTTTCTTTGCAGCATAGATGCCTGCCACCGCTCGTAGCCTTATCTCACCTAAGCGTTCTAGATCAAAGATCCTAGAGGATAACTCGTGTCCATTCCACTCATGCTCTCTGCTACTTTTAAAGTTGGGATTAAGAAGTCCAATGGTAGCACAACATTTTTTTCAAAGACCATCTGAAATGGGGTGGCATTGAGTACCGTTTTATAGGCAACTCGGTATGCCCAAATAGCATGATGAAGTTGTTTGTCCCAATCAGAGCGTTTGTTATTTACTAGTTTTTTCAATACATTACATAGGATCTTGTTTGTGCTCTCAGGTTGTCCATTAGCTTGGGGATGATAGGGGGCAGACTTCTTATGTATCACCAAGAATTCTTGGAGAATATTTTCAATGACTTCATTCAAGAAGTGTGTGCCTCTATCACTCACTAACTCTATGGGTAGTCCATATCTCGTGAACACATTCTCAAATAAGAACTTTGCCGTTGTTTGAGCATCATTCTTTGTTGTGGCTTTGACCTCGACCCACTTTGTGAGATAATCTGTGGCTACAATAATGTACTCTGCATGGGAGTTTCTAGCTGGGAGGTTGATAGGACCTACAAAGTCTATGCCCCACTTCGAGAATGCACGTCCTCCCATCATTGGCCTCAAAGGCATATCATCTTTTCTAATTGGGTACTAGGCACGTTGGCATGTGTCACATTTCTTCACATAGGTATGTGCATCCATATGAAGAGTGGGCCACCAAAGTCCTGAGAATAGAATAGTCGTAATTACTCGGTCAGGACCAAAATGTCCGCCTGCAACACTGCTATGGGCAGTTTCTAAGATTTTCAAATAGTCTGATTGATGAACGCACAATCTTAAGTAACCATCTTTGCCCTTTCGGTATAGGTTATTGCCTATGAGGGCATAGTCTTGAGCCTCTTGCTCCATGCTTCATTTTCTTGCTAGACTAGCCTCTCTAGGTAGTGTTCCTGATCTCATAATTTCTACCAATGGAGCACTCCAATCTAGAATTAGTGACACGTGATAAAGGGTGGCATGCTCCACTGGGGGTTTCTCCTTGCACATTGGACAATTCTTAATCCAATCATGAATTTCTTTGTCCATACTAGCCAATACACTCCTAAACGTTTTAGATTTTGTAGTGCTCGTTGTTTAGAATAGTGATTCCCTAGAAATCCTTCATGGGCTTGTTGCAACCAACTACTATGTTGATCGTCCTCGACACAACAAGCTAGAACACCTTCCTTATCTTGTTTATACATGCTTCCTACCAATATTTGATAGCTTTGTGACCGTACAATTTCATTCTTGTTTGTCTTCACCTTCTTATTTGTGGGTCCAAAGGTTAGGACTAGTACCAACTTATTTGCCCATTTAGGAACAACTTCTAGATTGAACAGATAAGCATCGGGCAATTCATCAGACACTCCTTGCGGTGGCTCTCCTGAAGTGATGCGAGAAAGGTGATCCGCTCTAAGGTGGGTCTTACCTTGCCTAACAACCACTTCAAATTCATATTCCATTAGTAAGAGGAACCATCTTACTAAACGTCCTGTATTGCAAGGTTTATTGACCAAGTATAATAAAGCTTGATGATCGGTGAAAAATTTGAACTTGTTGGCCAATAGATAGTGTCTAAACTTCTTCACCGCGTATACCATGCCTAAACCTTCTCTTTCGGTTGTGGTGTAGTTCCGTTCAGCAGCATTCAATTGCCTACTAGCATATGCTATCGGCAAATCTAGGTTTCCTTCACCTGTGGGTTGTGACAACACACATCCTATTCAATAATTGGAAGCATCCACATGTACATGGAATGGCTTATTCCAATCAGGAGTGGTCAGTATTGGTGCTATGCACAAGCGTTTCTTCAACTCATTGAAGGACTTCTCGCATTCGTCGTTCCACTCAAATTTTGTCAACAAGGCATAAAGAGGCTTAGCTATAATTACATACATGTGAATAAACCTACGATAATATCCACAATGGCCCATAAAGGCTTGTACCTCTTTAACATTCCTTGGCCTCGACAACTCCGTTGTGGCTTTTACTTTGTCCTCATCTGTTGATATTCCATTCTTAGAAACAATATGACCTAAGTTGACGTACCATGAACACACACTTTTCTCGGTTCAGACACACTCGGTATTGTCTACACTTGTTGAAGATCTGTCTCAGTTCAGGAATGTGATGTCTCCTTTCTTGGGAATGAGCACATAAATCATCTACATATACTTCTAAGCTCTTTTGCAAGAACTCTTTGAAGACATGACACATGATCCTTTGGAATGTTGCAGGTGCATTGGTGAGCCCAAATGGCATCACACAAAATGCAAAGACTCCCCACTCTGTGGCAAAGGCCGTTTTATGTTGATCTTCTGTGGCAATGGCTACTTGGTTGTAACCTAAAAATCCATCAAGGAAGCTATAAACTTCCTTGCTTGCAACACGCTCCAATAAATGATCAGTGATTGGATGCGGATAACTATCTCTTACTATGGCAGCATTAACTTTTTTAAGGTTAATACATACATGCAACTTCCCATTCTTCTTGGGCACCACTACAATGGGGGACACCCATTCAGTATGCTCAATCTCATAGATGAATCCGGCTTCAATCAATCTGTCAATTTCCTCCTTTATTTTAGCTACATAAGTGTCATTATATGTGTAGGGCTTCTGTTTGGTGGGCTTGGCATCTGCTACCATGGGGATCGTATGAGAACAAATCTTAGGATCTACTCCCTTCAAGTCTTTATAGTGCCATGCAAACACGTCCCTATATTCCCTTAATAAAGCTACCAACTCTACTTCCTCTTCTTTACTTAGGTCATCTCCTATGTACGTACATCTCTCTTCGTTCTCTTCGATGGTGACTACGATTTTTTTTGTCTTTTCTTTGTTATCATATGCTTCTCCTGTGATGGCCTCTCTCTTAGGCATTCGTACCAAAATTTTCCGGTCCTCCACT
The DNA here is from genome assembly GCA_020310875.1 of Ceratopteris richardii. Lineage (NCBI taxonomy): Eukaryota > Viridiplantae > Streptophyta > Polypodiopsida > Polypodiales > Pteridaceae > Ceratopteris > Ceratopteris richardii. The sequence goes on from CM035415.1 coordinate 155,546,540, forward strand.
TCGTATTTCTTGAAATTTTCTGGTACCTCAAACAATGGTTTCTCCTCTTCTTGTTTTACTCCTTGTCTTTTCTTTTTCTTTTTTCCTCCTTCACTTCCCTCTGAATTTATAGTTTTAATGCTTGTGAGGGGTTCTTCTTCCTTTTGGGTAAATACTCCTATATCATCTAGATAGTGCTTCTCTAAGGCAAAGCAACTATCCATCACAATGGACTCTAGATCGTCATCATTCCCTTCTTTTTCTATGAAGTCACTAGGGTCACATTCTTCTAGCAAGGGCTGACACATGAACACTGAAATATCATAACCCTCCTCATCACAATGAGGTGTCCATTGTTCTTCATTGACAGCAATGTCCATGGTGGCCAAGATTTTTGCCCAACCATGAGGCTCAAATTCCTCATCCGGAAAGACCATTGGTGTATAGGCTGGGTCTTTAACTGGTCTATCTCCTTGAGAAGTTCCTTTTTCTCTTGCCTTTAAGCGTTTTTCCTCTTCCTTTGCGACCTTACACATCCACAAATGAGTATCTTCATGCATCCAGGATGTATCAGATGAACTTTTAGAATGCACAAAGATTGAATCTTCTTGCTCCTTATGGATAGAATTCCACTGTAGGGGTGGTACATCTCTGAAGGTGTAATCCTTCAAATTGACCTTGGTTGTGACCCCTAAGCGCTGTAAGTACAAGGAATTGGTTCCCCAATCTTGTACAACTTGCAGTTGTCGTAGGAAGGGTCTTCCTAGGATCATTTCGTAGGTAGTAGTTTTACCAAAGTCACATATAGCAAAGGTGTGCTCAAACTCTACACCACAAGTGGTTAGAGTTATCCCTTCTAGCAATCCTAAAGGTCTTTCCACATGGCCATCAGCCATCTGGAGCTTCATTCTAGTTGGCCTTAATGCGGGTTTACCCCATTGCTTCCACAGGGAAGGGGTCACAATAGCAACACAAGCACCAGAATCTATGATCGCTTTGGTTGTGTAACCTTGGTAGGTGATCGGAAGATAAGTATTAACTTCCTCACCTTCGCTCATGTCCCCTATTTTGTCTATAGGTATCTCTGGAACTTTTTGGTTAGAGTCTGCTTTTGGCATATTGGAAGAAAGTTCTGGAACTTGATCCTTCACATGATTCCATAGCCCAAGTTTTGCTTTGAGCAGCTCTTCCACAGTGAGATGACAATGAACCTTAGTGTTCTTCAGGACATCAGTGTTTCTTGGAACCACCAAGTCTTTGTTTCTGATCAATATTGTGGGAGCTCTGATCTGGAGAGATTTAGATTCCCATGGGCATGTGAACTGTGGCAACTCTTGTAAAGAATTGGATTCGAATCATGAACTTTCTTTTTCTTGTTGCTCTACTTGGTCTCCATAAATAGATGGAATGTCTTGTGGGAATTGATCATGACGGTCATCAATTTCAAGAATAGGAGGGGAAACATCCTTCTCCTTGGCCCATTTCTCTTCTTGTATTTCCCGCAAGAACTTTTGAGTGTGCTGTTGAATTGAATGAGGTTCTCCCTCATCTATGGAGTCAGGAACATAGAATTTCTGTGGTGATGAGCTTTCTCTTTGAACAGTAGGTTGAGCCTGTGGAGGTAAAGAAACTTCAGGGTTATTTACCAACTGCTCTAATCTATCTAGTAAGCCTTGGAAGTGCAAACCCAGTGTAATAGCATTCCTCTGATTGAATGATTGATTGGCCTTGAACATAGCTTGAGCTAGTTCCACCATTTTTATGCACATTTTTGTCCGTTCAATGTCTAAATCTGCTCTAGGGTAGCTGTTGTCTAGATTTGCAGGTGTTGGCCCTTCTTGAATTTGAGCCTGATATGCCTTGAACATCATGTCCAAGCCTTCTGGGGTTGGATCTACAAGAACAGACCCTGATTGTGGTCTATTTACAATGGTTGTTGGGTGAGGATGAGGTGGTGTGGATGGAGTTTCGACATGTGAGAGATTTTGAGAGGCAATATCTTCTATTTTTGTTTTTGCATCTTTCAAGCTTTCTTCTAGTTCGGATAACTTTTTGGTCCACTTACAATTGGCCTTCTCTCTAGTGTCCTTCAAAGTTCTTGTTTTTCTCTTACTAGGCTCTTTTGACTCACTTGGCTCTGATTTCTCACCTAGTTTAGCTTTTTGTAAGGCTGTATAGGAGCCACATTATTGCTACTAGAACTGGAATCCCCTACTAGGCCTACCACATTAACGGGTGTAACCTTTGCTGCCCTAGAACGATGTCCGGGACAATCTTTCAGGGGTTTTTCTTTGCCACACTCAAGACAAACGACTTGTATTGTGATGTTCTGCCCTTGTATTGGAGCTAGTGGGTGTGGTGGTTGTTGTCCTGGTATAGGTTGAGGTTGGCTATATCCTCCATGTTCATACGGCCTAGTTGCTCCTCGTGATCCTGGACATGGGTTATACCTAGGAACTTCTCTGCCTTGCTCTCTAGGAGGGTACCCGTAGGGTCTACTGGGGTGGTACAAACGGTCATGGCTATCTATTCATGTTGGTGCAGGGCAATCAACAATTGAAGTTTTGGATGAAGATTTGAAGTCAAGGACTGAAGAAAAGACCAAATCATGAAGCATGGAAAACGTTCATATTCAGAAGATGAAGATCTGTACACATATGTACATTAATTTAGAGTTAGCTCACTTATACCTTTGTATAGACATGAGCTTGTAACTTTTTTGACTATATATACAAGGAAAAACATCGGGAAAAGTGTGAGAGAATGTAGAACATGAGAATAGAGAAGAATTTGATGTCATTAGACACTTGTGAAGAAATTAGAATAGCTCACTCATCTAGATGTAAAAATTCTCTAGTAATGAAGAGAAGTTGCACCCGATGTTTCTGTGTATTCTCCTTCTGTGCTTAATCATTTCAAGAATCCTTTTGTAGAAATCTAAGTCTATAGTTAATGAGTCTATGGTTACAGTTTGAGAACCTAATTGTAAACAGGCTGTGAGAATTATGAGTAGGAACATTCATATGTGAAGAAGTGTTCACTGGTTCCTGAAACAAGCGCAAAATTTGATGCTAATGTTTTGGTCAGTTCTCCTTCCACAGTGTAAAGTTTTGAGCAAGCAAGCACTCAATCTTTAAGTTTGAAGGTAAGCTATCTGTGGCTAAAAGCATTTGCATAAATGGATTCTAGATTGAGGGAACCAAGTGTTAGAAGTTATAGGTGTTTGAATCGACTTCTCAGAAGAACAGTTTTAGACATAGCTGACTTGTTAAGTTCATTTCTCAAGATCTATTGAATCTTTTGAAGTAATTTAACTTGAACGAGGTGCGCAAACTATAGGCAACACCTTGTACAAAGTTTTATAGAAAACTTTACACAATTGATAAGTCGATGAGAGACATATGTGCAGCAGACTTTCTGTAAAATCATCTTCTTCACAGTTTATCCAAAATCTTTGTAATTGAACATTGATTCTCTAAATTAAGGAAGGTTTTGAGTTACTCTTGATATAGAGGTGTTCTAATTTCAAGAGTAGCTTGTTCTTTTGGAGATTAACACTCTCGATCAGTGGTATCAGAGCAGGAAGCATCAAAATTGAAGGAAGGAGGATCCCGACTGCTGTAGGTGCAAAGAATTCAACATCTAAAGGTTCAAAAGGTGAAAGCTTGAGGACAAAGCTTGAGAAGCAGGTCATACGACATTAAGGAAGACAAAAGGAACATTATTTGAAGTAAAGGTACACCTATCACTCATAAAAATTGAAGGATTCAATATACAGGTGAAGAAAGGATGGGAGATTCTCTTCAAATAGAGAAGTTGGATAGAGAGAACTATCCAGCATGGTCAATGAGGATGGAAGCTCATCTTATGAGCAAAGACTTGATAGCTTATATTACAGGTGAAGAAGAGAAGCCTCAGTTTAGAGATCCTAGTGTTCCAACTAGGGAAGAATTATCAGATTTGAAGAATTGGATGAAGAGAGATGCTCAAGCTAGAAGCATTATCTATATGGCAGTCAATGACTACTTGCTACCTCGCATTAGAGGTCTTGAAAGTGCAAGTGATATATGGAATTCTTTGGAGGAGCATTTCCAAAACACCACAAAGTCAAGGAAGGCATCTTTGTGGGCAGAGTTTACCACTTTCAAGAAGAAGGCTTCTTAATCCATCTCAGACTATGTAACAAGGATGAAGGACATTGCAGATGCATTAGGAGCAGTTGATGAAGACATTGAGGAGGATAAATTGGTAAGGCAAATCCTCACAGGGTTGAGAGGTGATGACAAATGGAAGCCATTCATTTTGTCCACTGAATTATCACTTGATCATTTTACTCGTGACTTAAATCAGTTGCTAGGACATATGTTAACCTTTGAGCAGGATGTCAAAGGTGAAGGTGACAAAAGTGCAGGTCATGCAATGTATTCAAAGGATAAGAAGAAAAATAGCAAAGGGAAGCAACAAGCAAATGAAGATGAAGGCACAACTAGTCAAGCCAACTTCCTAAGAGGAAGAGGAGGTGGCAAAGGTAGAGGAAGAGGCAGGAGTAATAAAGATGGAGTCAAGGCTTGCTGGATTTGTGGTAAGACAAATCACTTAGCTAATGATTTTTGGCATAATACTGAGAGTAATGGTGGATATAATCAGGATTTTAATTCAAGAGGAAGAGGTGGCAGAAATCAAAGAGGAAATTTTAGAGGTAGAGGTAGTAGGGGTTACTTTGGAAGAAATGTAAGTAGAGAATTCCAAAGTCAATAATACAACAATACCTACTAGAATTATGCTTCAGATCAGAAGGAGGATTCAACATTGATAATGAATGCAACTTGTGAAAGGCAAAGTGAAGACCAAAGAGTCTTCTACATTGACTCAGGGTGTAGCAATCACTTGAGTGGCAACATAGCTTTGATGACTGATTTGGAGAATAAGGTAACTAATCATGTGGTTCAAACAGGTGACAATACAAAGCACAATGTGAAGTCAATTGGATCAGTGAAGGCCAAGGATGGTAGCACTCTCTTGAGTAAGGTCTTGTATGTTCCTACAATTCCTAAGAATCTGATAAGTGTAGGACAAATTGTTGAAAAAGGTTATGAAGTTAGGTTCACTAATGAAGGAGTGTTTGTGGAAGACCCTAGCAATGGGTATAAACAAATTGTTTCAGGTAAGAAAGAAGGAAGATTGTTCACATTGAAGATTCAAGGTAATGTTGGTCATACCTTGTTCACTTATGGAGGGCATAAGATCTCTGAGTTAGATCTTTGGCACAAGAGGCTTGGACATTTCAATGAAAGAGGTATTAAAGATATGGTTAACAATGGTTCAGTGCTTGGATTGCCTAATGTTGCAGGTCAACATATGACATACAGATGTGAGGCATGTCAATTAGGTAAGGCTCATAAGCAAACTTATTCCAAGCATGGTTTTATGTATTCAGAAAAGCTTGAATTGGTACACACAGATGTGTGGGGGACCATCAAAAGATTTCAGTATCAATGGCTCAAGGTATTATGTGATTTATGTTGATGATGCTACCAGATGGATTACTATTTATGTGATCAAAGATAAGTCAGAGGTATTCAATACATTTATACACTATCATGTGTATGCAGAGAGAATTACAGGTCATAAGTTGAAGAGACTAAGGTCAGATGGAGGGGGAGAGTATTTTTCTAATGAGTTCAGTGATTATTTGTGGAATGCAGGTATAAAGAGAGAGGTTACTTGCAGATACTCTCCTCAAAAAAATGGTGTGGCAGAGAGAAGAAATAGAACTCTTGTTGAGTTTGCAAGGTCAATGATGAAGCAGAAAAGTTGCCCAAATTACTTGTGGGTTGAGGCTGTAAACACAGCTACTTATTTGGTTAATAGGTTACCATGTAAAGCTTTGCAGGGTATGATGTAGCTCAATGATGAGTAGCACCTCCTTTAATGTCAATCCGGGAAGACATGAGGATGGTGTGAAGACCTCGAGCAAGTGAAGGCACAAATGTGTGAGTGAGAAGCACACTAACATGCACACACATACACACACACGTGCACACACGGCAAGAACAAAGAGAGTAAGACAATGGAATCACTTCTATTGCAACCAAGTTCTCATACAAGCTCCAAAATACAAGAAGCCCCCAAAAATGAGCTCTCTAGCTCTATTTATAGTTTTTGACTAGCTTTGGCCCTGTCCAGACCTAGTGTCCGGCCTAGTTAAAAATTAGGTTCCAGGGCTTATTTGAGGGCTCAAACGAGGTCTAAAAAATACGAAAATTGGTAGGTAACTACTTCTAAGGCTCCTCAAGCTCGAGGACTCCTCGGCTTGTACAAAATGGAGCTACAAAAAGGTGAAAATGGTATTTACAGGGGTTTTTAGTGATGAGAATCACTTTTAAATGGTGTAAGGGTTTTGAAAAAAATAAAGGGTTGCCTTAGTGCTAGATCTCCGTGTATGCTCGTACTTGCTTCTTCCCGTATACTGCCAACATATGACACCATATGAGGCATGGTGGGGTAAGAGACCTACATTAGACCATTGCAAAGTATTTGGATGTTTGGCATATGCATATGTGCCATCACAATTGAGGCATAAATTGGAGCCTAAAGCTAAAAAGTATGTATTCATTGGTTATGATGATAAGCAGATGGGATATAGGTTGTGGACTCCATCCACAAAACAATTCCTTGTATCAAAGGATGTTACATTTGATGAGCAAGGTACTTGGTATGCAGGTACAATTAATATTAATGCAGGTGATGAAGAAGTTGTGAATCAAAAGAAAGGTAAATCAAAGGTTCAGATATTTGATGAAGAGGAGAATAATGAAGTGCAGGTTGAAGTTGAAGAAATGCCAAGATTTGATCCTGAGTGTGATGAACCAGAAACCTCAAGGAGTGGAGTACTCAAAAGGTCATCAAGACACAAGTGGAAACCTACAAGGTATAGCTATGACACTTCTTTTTTGGCTACCAAAGATTATGCTTATATGATGAAGGCAGATGAAGACCCTTCTACATATGAAGAGGCAAAAGGTAAGGAAAATTGGGAGAAAGCTATGCAGGAGGAGTATGATGCATTGATGGAGAATCATACATAGGAGTTGGTTCCTAAACCAAATAGCCAGAAGATTATTGGATGCAAATGGGTCTACAAGACAAAGAGATTTGCAGATGGAAGTGTGTCTAGGTATAAAGCTAGACTTGTTGTGAAGGGTTTTGCTCAGACTTATGGTATAGATTATGATGAGACCTATAGTCCTGTGGCAAAGATGACAACCATCAAGACACTCATAGCTATCGCTGCATGTAAAGGTTGGAAATTATGTCAATTAGATGTGAAGAATGAGTTTTTAAATGGTTATATTTTAGATGTTGTTTTCATGGAGCAACCACAAGGATTCAGAGATAAAAGGTATCCAGATCATGTGTGCAAGCTCAAGAGAGCTTTGTATGGTTTGAAGCAGGCCCCAAGGGCATGGAATTATAGACCTGTGAAGTTCTTGAAAGAACTTGGATTTCAAGTATCTAAAGCAGATAGTAGCTTGCGTGTCAAAGCAAGTGATGATGGGTTCATATACATGTGCATATATGTTGATGATATCATTCTTACAGGTACAGATGAGAAAGGCATTCAAAGCCTAACGAAGCAAATGGAGAAAGAATTCAAATGATTAGTGATTTGGGAGACTTGTCATATTTCTTGGGCATGGAGATTTCATACACTCAACATGGAGTGTATGTGACTCAGGAAAGGTATTTGAGAAACTTGTTGATCAAGTTTAAGATGAATGATTGCAGGGTAGCACCTACTTGTTGAACGGTAGCAGATATGGAGTTGGAGTTTTGTCTCAATTCATGCATTACCCTAGGAAAGAACATTGGATTGCAGGACAAAGAGTGTTTAGGTACATTAAGGGTACACTCAAAGAAGGTTTGTATTATGGTTTTACATCAGATACAAACATCAAGATATATAGTGATGCAGATTGGGCAGGTAATCCTGATGATAGGAGATCAACTTATGGATACTTGTGTTATGTGGGAGATAAGTTAATTTCTTGGTGTTCAAAGAAGCAACACATAGTTGCTTTATCATCTACAGAAGCAGAGTACAAAGGGATGGTTGAAGCTGCAAAGGAAGTGATATGGCTTAAGACTCTGATGAAGAGTTTTGACATCATTAAGAGTACACCTACTATTCGTGGAGATAACATGAGTTCATTGTATTTAGTTGCTAATCCTATTTTTCATGCCAAGACAAAACACATTGAGATTCAGTATCACTTTCTAAGAGAGAAGGTGATGGATAAAGAGATTGAAGTAATACATACTTCAACAAAAGATCAGATAGCTGATATGCTAACCAAAAGCTTGGATGGACCAAAGCTATAGAGATTTAAAGACATGACAGGTATAAAGAAGATAGAGAAAACCTCAATTGATGATTCAGGGGGAGCTGTTGGTGCAAGGCAATCAACAATTGAAGTTTTGGATGAAGAATTGAAGTCAAGGACTGAAGAAAAGATCAATCATCAAGCATGGGAAAAGTTCATATTCAGAAGATGAAGATCTGTACACATATGTACATTAATTTAGAGTTAGCTCACTTATACCTTTGTATAGACATGAGCTTGTAAATTTCTTGACTATATATACAAGGAAAAACGTCGGGGAAAGTGTGAGAGAATGTAGAACATGAGAATAGAGAAGAATTTGATGTCATTAGACACTTGTGAAGAAATTAGAATAGCTCACTCATCCAGATGTAAAAATTCTCTAGTAATGAAGAGAAGTTGTGCCCGATGTTTCTGTGTATTCTCCTTCTGTGCTTGATAATTTCAAGAATCCTTTTGTAGACATCTAAGTCTATAGTTGATGAGTCTATGGTTAAAGTTTGAGAACCTAATTGTAAACAGGCTATGAGAATTATGAGTAGGAACATTCATATGTGAAGAAGTGTTCACTGGTTCCTGAAACAAGCACAAAATTCAATGCTAATGTTTTGGTCAGTTCTCCTTCCACAATGTAAAGTTTTGAGCAAGCAAGCACTCAATCTTTAAGTTCGAAGGCAAGCTATCTGTGGCTAAAAGCATTTGCATAAACGGGTTCTAGATTGAGAGAATCAAGTGTTAGAAGTTATAGGTGTCTGAATTGACTTCTCAGAAGAACAGTTTTATACATAGCTAACTTGTTAAGTCCATTTCTCAAGATCTACTGAATCTTTTGAAGTGATTTAACTTGGAGGAGGTGCGCAAACTATAGGCGACACCTTGTACAAAGGTTTATAAAAAACTTTACACAATTGATAAGTCGATGAGAGAGATATGTGCAACATACTTTCTGTAGAATCATCTTCTTCACAGTTTATCCAAAATCTTTGTAATTGAACATTGATCCTCTAAATTAAGGAAGGTTTTGAGTTACTCTTGATACAGAGGTGTTCTAATTTCAAGAGTAGCTTGTTCTTTTGGAGATTAACACTCTCCATCAATTCATTGGATAGTTTTTGGTGTTGTAGTTGATGTACTTCGGCTCACTATAAGAGTACATGTTAGGCTCCTAAGTTGATGGTCTATCGTATGGGTAAGGTTGTGATAACCCTAATCCTTCTCTTGTGGAGACATGAGATGGATGATCTCCACTGCAAAGGGTGCAACTTCCTAACATTGGCACTCTCAAGGAGGAGTTCTGGTAGTTCTTTTGTCCTTGTACTCCTAATTTCTTGGCCACTAACGCTGCCACTTCCTCCACATAACTGGAACTAGAAGTCTCATTGCTCCTTGTGTCCTCCGTTTTGGTAAGATCTTGTGTGATTTTCAGATCCTCATCTAAGTTGTCTTCCAAATCTATGCATTCTTGAAGACACTCACTCAGAGTTTGCAACCATTTTACATATACTAACATTCTCAATGTTCCGTTGGTTAGACCTTCTAAAAGTAGGGATATCATTTTCTGCTGAGAAGGTCTCTCTGTCACAAGGCATCGAGTTTTTTACTATCTCGTTAGGAGCTTGTTTGAAACTATGTAGTAAGGATGACGAATTGTGCTTGATCCCTTGGTTAATGAATTCCCAAATAAATTCTTGGAAGAAATGTTTGATATTGCCAAAGGAATTTGGATCCAAGGATTGAAACCAAGTTAAGGCTATTCCCATGAGGGTTAGCCCAAAGGATTCATATTGCATGAAATAGTCATCCACTTGCTCCGCTCGCAACACCTGCTTGAATTCTACAATGTGGTCATAGGGCTCTCCTGTGCCATCGTAACGATTTCGCATACATTTGGCCAATTGGATTGGTCTCACTCTTTTGTCTGGCTCTGGGGATTGCATTATGATGGGGACACCTTGGGGCGGTTCTTTCCTAATGGTAGGTCTATTCATATTTCCCGTTCCCTGGATAGTTTGGCTGTGGGGTTTAATTCCTGGTATGATGAATTGCTCTTGTGGTCTGTTCGGCATACTACATTGGCTTGTTTGTCCTAACATCACATTTCTCGTTCTTTGTTGGGTCTCGAATGGGTTTTGTGAGGTAGTTTCCTGATCTCGAGGAGGGAATATAGGCAGATCCATGTACTTTAATCTAGACCTCCCCACTTCATCTACACGCCAATATCTCCTTTGATTTGGTCTAGGAATGTAACTCTAGATGGATTTTCTGGATCCCTGAACTCGTATATAGTTATTGGGCTGATGCTTTCTCCTTGTCTCAGTGAATCGGTTTGTAGGAGTCGGTCTTATCCATGTACTAAGTACACATCCATCAGATAGTCATCTTGGGGTATCTTGTCTACTTGCAATACTTGAGTCATTACTGACTTTCCCCTAGGGGTAGTCACTGTGTCTCCGCATTTGGCTCTCTCAAAATTTCCTTGTCCCCCTAACTCTCCCCTTTCATCAATCTGATCAGGGTTTTCAGTTACTACATATATCTGGCCCATCTTGTCCATGTAAACTCCACATTCATACTTGACAACTGGTCTCAGAACTATCTCAGATTCTGTAGTGTTTATCACTCTTGCTACTAACCTGTGTAGACCATCGAGGTAGATGGGTATTCCTTGCACGTTAGTGGATATGTATTGAAGAGACATCCGATATTCCCCTTCCACTCTAGACATAAAACCTTCCCTAAGTATTGAACTATGCATGTCTTCAGAAGCCAAGAGTCTCTCCCAGTTGAATGACATTTTTGACTCACTTGTCTATGAACTCAGCACGTAGTGCTAACCACTGAGTTGTGAGTCCCTCCCTTGGTTGTATGGTTGACCTTAGTTTCTAGTGATTTGGTACTTTATCTATCTCTCCCTAAGTATCAACTTGAGCTTAGGTTCATAAGCCTTGTCTACAAGTCCAAAATTGTCCTTTGAATTGCTCAAAATCTTGTGGAACCCCTTGCTTCCTAGTCCACTTCAAAATACCCTATCTAATAATCCTCATATTAATTTTACCATAACCAGTGGAAGTTTTGGTAGTACTCCCCACGAGCTTTTGAACAAACCAAAGATCACTCCAAACGGATTTCGTATGAGAAAGTTATGCCAGTTCAAGGTTCTAGGGGTTAAAACAGGGAAACAGGACCTCTTTGGGAATACCTCAGGACAGGCCATACGATACCAGATTTTCCACGCGATACCACTATGGGCGATACCACATTTGATGATACGATACCACCAAGGTGATACCAAATTCCACAATACGATACCACTTGCTAGACGATACCACCAAGCCCACGATACGATACCAAAACAATCGACGATACGATACCGGGTCTACTGACGATACGATACCAAAAATCACACGATACGATACCTCTGCACTCGACGATACGATACCTGACCACTACACGATACGATACTGGATATCATACGATATGATACTAGATTGATCACGATATGATACGAGGGTAAGGGACGATATGATACCAATCTATAGACAATACGATACCACTCCAATCGCGATACGATATTGCTTGTGTTTCGCGATACGATACCACAAGGTGCACGATACGATACTAGATTGGGCACGATACGATACTAAGTCAACGATACGATACCAAACTAGCACACGATACGATACTGCATGGTCAATGATATGATACCAAGACCGAGATGATACGATACCATGTGGACCACGATACGATACCACTGGGGCGACCGCGATCGCGATACCAACACTTGACAATACGATACCATAATGGTATCGCGATACCTCAAGTAGGCATGCAGGATACGATACCTCGACAAGTATCGCGATACTCGGAAATTCTGGTATCGCGATACCAAAACTCAACCGGATACGATACTTGGAGATTTTTAAGCCCAAATTCAAATTTTTTTGCAAATATGTGTACCTTATGTTCTCCTTGTCACTCCTATCAGCGTGTAGATGCAAAACTACCCTTCAAACTCACGATACCACTATTGCAATACCAATCGCAGGTCTTGTCACTCCGCGATACTGCCACTCAGATTTTTGATGTTTTAAGTGGATTTCAAGGCGATTTCTTCAGCGTTTTAGCTTTGAAAACCCTCTGCACTTGTTCTTCACAGTCGCAGGTGAAAAACGAGGTGAATGTACACTCCAAAATGAGAAAAAATCAGAGAGGAAGAAGGTGGGAAGAGATGATGATGATGATGAAGATGAAGAAGAAGACGAACTCAGAAACTGAACTGAAAATGGTGATTTTTTTACCTTCCAACATCACTACTCTACGTCTTACCGTCACACACTCGTCCTCCAAGCTCTCTCCCCGACAACGGTGCCAAATTTGGTGTCACTCTAGCACAATGGCAAGTACCAACGTGAGGAGCTTCACCTCATAAATGTCAATCCGTGGAGACGTGAGGACCGGTATGAAGACCAAGAGCAAGTGAAGTGCACAAGTGCGTGAGTGAAAGCATACAAACATGCACACACATACACACACACGCGCACAAGGTAAGAGCAAACAGTGGAACAATGGAAGGACTTGAATTACAAAAGAACTCTCTTACAAAGCTAAAATCTACAACAAGCTAACCCCAAAAATGAGCTCTCCAGCCCTTTTTATAGTTTTTTGAGTGGTTTAAAACCTGTCCAGACCTAGTGTCCGGCCTAGTTAAAAAATAGGTTCCAAGGCTTATTTGGGGACTCAAACGGAATCTAAAAATTATGAAAATTGGTAGGATGATACTTCTAATACTCCTCAAGCTTGAGGACTCCTTGGCTTGAACCAAACGGAGTTGTAAAAATGGAAAATGGTATTTACAATGGTTTTTAATGACAAAAGTCACTATATTTATAGGGATTTCTTTTGAAAATTTGACATGTGCTTCTTGGAGCTCCCTACATGCTCCTTCTTCTTGTGTGTCCACTTCATTGATGCGCTTCGCTGCTTGTGTGTGACCTTACCTGCCAACAATAAGATATACCAAAGTCTGGTGGTCTACGTGAAAAACCACTTTATTACCCAACAAATAATGCCTGAACTTATTCGAAGCATATACCATAGCCAACACCTCTCCTGTAGTGATCGCATAGTTTCTTTCAGTTGAACACAACACTCTACTAGCATAATAAATTGGTCTATACCACCCCTTCTCTTTTTGTTGCATCAACACTGCTCCTAGTGCTACATCCGATGCATCTACAAATATGTGAAAAGGTAAAGACCAATCTAGAGGCTGCAAGATCGGTGCTACAGAAACCATCTTCTTTAGTAACTCGAAAGCCGTCTCTTTACCTTGTACCCATACAAAGGGAACATGTTTCTTGGTTAAATGTGTCAAAGGTAAGGTGATAATTGCCAAGTACCTCAAATATCTAGCATGCCATTTAATTTGACCTACAAACCTCATTACTTCCCTTTCATAAATCAGAGCTTTTGTTGTCCAAGTGTCAATAGCCATTCCCTCATTTGAAATGACATGACCCAATAAGATACCACTCCTTACTATCATAACACTTTTAAACGGATTCAACACCATTTTGAATTTTCTCCATCTATCAAAACAAGACTACAAATGCAGCAGGTGTTGCACCTTCTTTCCAAATGCTGAAAAATCATCCACAAAAACCTGCATAAAGGCCTACAAATAGGTCTCAAAAACTTTATGTGCCACATAATTGAATGAAGGTGGTCCATTTTTCAATCCAAAGCTCATCACTGTGAACACATATGCCCTAAACTCTATAATAAAGGTTGTTTTATGTTGATCCTCTTCAACAAGATGAATCTGATTATAATCAGAAAATCCATCCAAAAAGCTATACATTTCATGTCCAATTGAGGCATCTAAAATTGCATCACAAAATGGCATTGGAAAAGGATTCGTAATTGTGGCTGCATTCAATTTTCTATAATCGACACAAATCTACAATTTCCCATTCTTTTTTGGAACAACAATAATAGGTGATAACCACGTTACTTGATTTATCGGTTTGATGAATCCAATGGCCAATAACTTGTCAATTTCCTTTTTACCAACCCTTACATACTTTTGTTCATATATTTGCTCAACCAAATTTATTACCTCCTTTTGTTCCTGATCCAATTTCTGTTGAGCTGGAATTTCTACATTCTATTCGAATAACTTTCTCAGCTTTGCTCCTTCAATTTTATCACGTACTATTGGCTCACTCCTATTTTTCAATAGTTCCTCTTCTTTACATAGTCCTCCTTCCACATCCACTTCCAATACCAAAACCATAGTTGGATTTGCCTTCAAAAATTCCTCCTCTTCATCATCCTCTATCTCCTCAACTAGGCTAATGTTCTAAGCCATTAAAGGTTTTTCTCTTACTGACATATTCCTTCTTCCTTTCATTGGTATTACGACTTGGATTTTCCCCTTCGTGATCACCACTACATTTAGACCCCAATCTTGCTTTACCTTGGCCAACTTGAACCGGATAGGTAGATTCAGACATTCGCATTACCACAAAATTAACCATAAATGACATTCCTACAATGATTATTTGTTGCTGCTTTGGAATTCTCACGGGTTGAATTCTTGTCTGGTCTACCATCTTAACCTGAAAAGGTGCTCAAGCTAAAGCCCCATTCCCCATTTCTTTAAAGATATATTCGGGAATATATTCAGCCCTGAACCATTGTCCAACAAAACTTCATCAAACCTTCTCTATTTATACTGAGCTTGAGTTACTTGTACTACAAAATCCACATCAAGTGGATCAATATTATTGGCTGACGTTGAAATTACAGACTTGTCTGCTAGCTCTAATTGTTGCCCAACCAGCCTCTTGAACAATTTCTCTTTAAAAGCTGGCACCAAAGACAATACCTGATCCAAGGATAACTATAAGGGAGAATTAATAATTACCTCAAACCATTCATTATCTAGCTCTTGTTTAATATTTTCCCTATCATCTTTCTTTTGTTTATAAATGGGCATCAAGTTATCATCATCCTATGATAAAATCTGAATTTTAGCCTACTTCTGTTGATCTTGCTGGATCTGCTTCTATACTTGATCCAGAATCTGCCTTTGTTCATGCCAATCAATAGGACCCTGATTTTTTGATCTTGTTACTACAAAGACTTCCACATCCTTTGTCATAACATATTCTCTACAATCGCAATTCCATTGATCATCATGATCCTTACTTCGGATTTCTGATGTACCTACACTCGAATCACATTGAAGTTCTTGATTTGATAAATCAATTGCTATAATATTTGCTTGAGCAACTTGTTGGGCATGTTGATGTTTTGCCCTTGCTGATTATTTTGATTATACCGAATAATTGGTATACCGATTTCCTCTCTATGCTTAACCCATAATGGGCAATCAGGAACAATCCAATGATCTGGAGTTGAGAAATACTCACATGCCATTACTCTAGCTATTCATCCTTATTGATTTCCTTAATTGCTGATGTTGGTGATTCCCTTGCTAATTTCCTTGATCTCTCCATGGACGTCTCCCTTGCTACTACCTCTGAGAGCCACCACGTCCTTGAATCGAAGTAGCCTAATTTGTTGCAACATCATTATTACCTCTATTGTCCTTAAATGTTGGCCTCTATGCTATGGATTAGACCAACATTGACTTGTAGTATGGCCTTCTTTCTCACATATTTCACAAAGTCTTTTTTCCTTAGGCACAATTATTGAATACCCATGCTTCTTTAAAGGAATAATTAGAGCTTCCTCCTTATCCTGTCTCCCTTTTGATTTACAATGCCTTCATATAGGAACTTCTTCTTCACTTCTTGAATATGAATCTGTCATAGCTTTTGTAGAATTTTATTTTGTATTAGATTCTTCATCGGAGCTCAAATTGTTATACTTCTTCTTTGTTCTACCAAACCTCTTTTCTACCCTGGTAGCTACTACTACCAACACATCAAAACCATTGGCTATATCAATACTAGCCACGACATGCCTAATACTACTTCTTAATCCTTTGAGAAAGTAACCGGTTAACATCTCGTCACTAGGTCTCTCATTACCTTGTAATCTTTCAATTAAAGTTCTAAATTTCTCAACATAATCTTCTACCAACATATTCTTTTGTCTGATTGCTCCGAGCTTTCTTAAAACATCAGAGGGATTCTTTTCTCTTCTAAATCTTTGCAAGAATGTTGTTTCTAATGCATTATAAGTAGCGAAATGAGCCATATCATATTGGCTAAACTAGCTGATGGCTTTTCCTTCTAATGTGGCTACAAACTGTTGTAGTTTAACTGCATCATCATACAATGGTGGATAATCATAGGTAGTCCATTTGATTTCAAATTGAGAAACATGGCAATCTCCATCTTCTTTTGACCCCCCTTGAGAATGCACTGCTTCAACTTTGGGATTAAGAGGTGGTTGTGACATGGGTAATGGCTGAGGTGCACCCCTAGGTCTTTGCCTGGTAGTCCCTGCAAGTGGGTCGAATTGGACTCGCCTTCTTACTCCTATAGCTATTTTTGTCAAGATCTATGCTCATTAAATTCTACCCACCAGCCTAGCTTCTGCTACATCTGATTCTCCTCCCTCTCCTTCAAATTCTGAAATTGAATCTTCTTTCACCTCGTACCAATTATATGAATCAAGAAATGGATCCACATTACTAGCATCTGCTTGCACTCGTGTGTAATATACTTTACCAAGTCTTTGCCTTCTTTTCAACATTCATTTCTTGCTTCTTTGAGCAAGCACAATAGTATTGCCAAATGTGTTGGGGTTCAACAACCCATAACTACTTCCTCATACAACAAACTCTTGAAAGATCAATTCTCAAAACTAAATCACACACTTAAACAAAAAATTCTCATGAATGAACACACTGTTAAATTGCTTTCTTGCCGCATCAACACATACTCAAGACTAAATCACTCAACCATACTTAAACCCACATGGTGCTATCTGCTTAAGCAAAACTTCACCAAGATTATCATAAGATCAAAAATTATAAGATTATGCAAAACAATACTACTTAATTTTAGCATTCGCTAAGCTTCTTGACTCGCCTCTCGTCCTTCTTTCTCATCCATTCTCTCCTTATGACCAACGGAGAAATATATGCACATAACTAGAACAAAACAACCTACTTCATTGGACATCATCTTTACAACTAGATTATAAGTAACTACTAAAATTTTGATTCATCAAAGATCCGATTTTGTAAAAATCTGACCAACCAAATATCCGATTTAGCAGACAATAAATATCTGACTAAACTAATGTTCCTATAGAGTCTTGTACCCTTAACATCCACCTCTGCCTCTATTGTTGCCATATCCACCTCTTTCGCTTCCTTTTTGGGTCTTCCCATTGTACCAGCAATTCTAGGTGGTGTGGTTGGTCTTATCATAGATGGCATAAGGTTTAACATTCTAACCTTTGTTTTTGTCATGCTTAGGTCCTTTCTTCTTCCCTTTCCACTTGCTCTTGCCTGCAAAGTTGGTTATGGAAGTTTGCTCTTCATCTTCTTCCTTATTTTTTCCTTTGAGCTTCTTGTCCTTCTTATATGCATATAGAGCACTAGTTTAATTACCATGATAGGAGTTACCTTCCTTTATACTATTGTTAGCCTCTTGATTGAAGAGTTTTCCAAGAAAGATGTTGAAGTCTAGAGTTTGCACATCCATGATGAGATCATAGGTTGTGGTGAAAGATTGCCATTTCTTATCACCTCTTATTCCAGTGCGAATTCCCTCATGATGGCCTCTTCTTCAATCACCTCTACAATGGATGCCAATTGATCCACAACCTCGTTGACCTTGGTAAAAAAGCTTAGTGATGGTTTTTTTTTTTATTCTTCTTCATCTCATTGAACACATTCAAAATTGGTTCTTTCTTGCTTTTATACTAGCTGGAAAGAAAGTCTATAGGGCATCCCAAGTCCCTTGAGATATCTTGCATGCTCTAATATGTGGTAATAGAAAATCAAAGATAGAGTTGAGTATGTATGACCTTGCTTGAACATCCCTTGCACACCAAAGTGTGAAAATGTCTGTTTCCTCTTGAGTAGGTCCTCCTTTGGATCTTGGAATATGCATTGAGTAGGTCCTCCATTATGAATTTCCAAGCAGCATAATTGTGTATATCAAGCGTCTAAATTATTGATGGAAAGCCACCTCCCATCTTGAAGTTGCTCTGATACCACTAAAAGAAGTTGGAGAGGCTATTCAGAAATGCAATTTTAATGTCCAACAGATGTACATTCCAACCATGATGGGCCACAAGTGCATACATGCTACGAACAATAGTCATTCGGCATGTAGGTGCAAATTTCTCATCAAAATCAATGCCTCTTTCTTGCACATAACCCTTGGCAACAAGCATAGACTTATACCTATCAATTGTTCCATCAGTTTTACGCTTCAGCTTGTATACCCACTTAGTGCTAATGGCCTTCTTGCCAGGAGGCAAGTCACAATAAGACAAGGTACCATTTTTCATTATAGCATCATATTCAGATTGCATTGTAGCTATCCAATGCTCAAATTTTTGTGCTTCATGAAATGAAAAAGGCTCAATCTCATCACAGAGACTAGAGGCAGCCATAGCATAACAATTTGATGCAAAGAGGTAGTATTAGAGCTTCAACGGGTGCGGTATGATAGAGGTGCATCTAATTTGTTATCACGCAAAGTTTGCACTAGCCATTTTGGCATAGTTTTTGCCCCCTCAATATTAGCTCTCTCATCAACAAGTGCATCATGCAAATCTGCATAAAAAATGGAATGATTTGCATCATCACATGAAACTTGTAAAGGCTGAGCAGTTGCCTCATTAGGACTAGCACTAGACTATCCACATGTAAAAGGAGGCAGCAAAGTATCATACATGTCTTTGGAGCTAACAGATGTCTCTTTTGTACATGAAAGTAAAGGCTGAATAACATCTTCCACAAAAACAAAATCACTTCTAACCAAAATGCATTAAGTCTATGGACGATATAGATGATTGCCTTTGCTTTTAGAACTGTATCCAGCAAAAATACATTTTAATGCTTTATCATTGTATTTCCTACGATGTTGTTCAGGAACTAATGCATATGCCAAACAACCAAAAACATGTAGATGAGCAATAGATGACTTGCGACCATGCCTAGACTCATATGGATTGATAGAATATGGTGCTTTAGTGGGACACCGCTTAAGTACATATGCTGCACACATAACAGCCTCAAGCCAGAAACTATGTGGTAAAGCCTGAGTTTTGACCATACACCTCACCATCTCCATGAGTGACATGTTCTTCTATTCACCAACTCCATTTTGGTGAGGTGTATATGGTAATTTACACTAATGTTTTATCCCACATTTAGTGAGAAATTCATTAAAGTTAGAAGACATATACTCCCCCTCCATCAAAATAGAGGGTGCCCATTTTACATGTTGACAGATTTTCAGCCAAAACCAAAAACTATTTGAAGCACATAAACACTTTGGGCTTTTCTTTCAATGGACATACCCACACATGCCTGGAGAAATCATCAGTGAAATTCAATAAGTAAAGAGAGTTCCCAAAAGAGGGTGTCTCCATAGGACCACAAACATCACTATGAACAAGCTAGAATTTTTTAGTAGCTGGAACTGAACCATCTTTCAGGAAGGATGAATGCTCTCTTTTGCCCAAAATACGACCTTCACAAACATATTTACCGGGTGCATCAAGTTTGGGCAAAGAGGACACAATTTCGGATTTCTGTAGACGTAACAAACTAGCAAAATTCAGATGATCAAAGTATGCATGCCAAAGCTTTGCATCTGACATAGCCTCGGAATCATGTACTCCACATGCTAAATCATTCATAGATTTTTCATAGTGTATGAGCTTATACAACCCACGACATAAAATGCCAAAAGAAATAATCATGTTGCCATTTGATAGATTATGAACTATACATCTGTCATCAAAAAATTTCACAACTAAGACAATCTTGGCTAAAGTTGAAATTGATAAGAGATTTTCTTGATCCTTGGCACAAATAAAGCATCCAACAAAGTGAAAGAACTACCATCAACACTATTCAGAATGATCTTACCAACTCCCACGATAGGATAAGAGTAGTTGTTGGTCAGAGCTCTCATCCTTATCTCCTTCCTTGTGACATGGTATCAGAGCCAGTGTAGCTGTAGAGAGCTCGTGGAGAAGGCCGATGGTGAAGAGTACGTGAGACGGCATGGAGAAAGCACGATTCACAAACAACCTCAGATTGCTACACAAATTGACATGATGGTAGAAGACCTCAAAATATGTCTGAGAGTTATCGCTTTAGGATCACTATTTTTTGTTAGATCAAGGTTTTGGAGCCATCTCCACCTCCATTTTGAGCTTGTAAGGTGGGGCCCACAAAAAAACCAAGTCAGTTTTAAAAACTATAAGTTGTGCCGTCTTTTGGAAACGCTCATATATTCGAGATCAAGAATTTCAAGCGATTCCCTGTACTGTTGATACACAAAAACTGTGTTTTTCTGAGATCAAAGTGTCACATCATAGTGCAACAATGTTCAAGCAGAAGTGCTGCTTCTAGTGTTTTCCAGTGTTGTGAATTGCTACAGAAATGGCAAACGCTGATGGAATGAGTCAGCTTATGAGCGATAAGCTAGACAAGATACTGAAGAGCAGGCACAAGAAGACTCACTTTTGTTAATGAACATGACCATGAGGCAAGGTAAAGCAGATGAGCATGTGTTTTATATAGATTCTGGTTGTTCAAATCATGTAGCAGGAAATGTGGCATTGCTATCTAACTTGGAGGATACAAGGAACAAGCATGAGGTTCACACAGGAGATGATACAAGGCACTCCGTTGAAAATATTGGGAATGTGAAGACCTCAGATAGAAACATGAATCTACTCAGTAAGGTACTGTATGTACCTACCATAACAAAGAACTTGATAAGTGTTGGACAAATTGTAGAAAAAGGCTTGCAAGGAAGGTTTACAAGAAATGGAACATTTGTTGAAGATCCTCAACAAGGATTCAAGAAGATAGTCAAAGGAGAAAAGATAGGTAGACTCTTTAAATTTGAAGTACATGATACTAGAAATATAGCACTTTTCAATTATGGAGGAGAAACCTTATCAAAATTAGAAATGTGCCACAAAAGATTAGCTCACATAGGAGAAAGAAGTTTAAAGCAAATATGCAAGGATGAGAGTGTGCTTGGATTGCCAAATATATCCAAGCAACATATGATATACAAATGCAATGCATGTCAATTTGGGAAGTCTCGTAGACGACCATTTATGAAGAAAGGTTACATTCATGGTGATCTATTGGAGCTAGTCCACACAGATGTTTGGGGACCTAGTGAAGACCCTTCAATTTTAGGATCCAGGTATTATGTATCATTCATTGATGATTGTAGCAGATGGACCATACTATATTTTATGAAGCACAAGGATGAAGTGTTCAATTGTTTCAAAAAATATCTTGCTCTTATTGAAAACCAAACAGGGAAAACATTAAAGAGGCTAAGGTCAGATGGAGGGGGAGAATACTTCTCCCATGAGTTTGATGCATATCTCCAAGATAGAGGCATCAAAAGAGAAATCACCACCAGATATACTCTAGAACAAAATGGCGTAGTAGAAACGAGGAATAGGACCATTGTGGAGGTAGCAAGGTCCATGATCAATGAGAAGAAATTGCCCAACTACCTATGGCCAGAGGCTGTATCCAAGCCACCTATCTTATCTATAGACTCCCATCTAAAGCATTGGATGGGATGACACCGTATGAAGCTTGGAATGGAAGAAGGCCTAGACTAGATCATTCCAAATTTTTTGGGTGCATAGCTTATGCACATGTTCCATCACAGATCAGAGGTAAAATGGATCCCAAGCTAGAGAAATGTGTGTTCATAAGTTATGATCTTAATAAAAAAAGGGTATAGGTTGTATAATCCAAGTACTAAAGGCTTTATTGTTAACAGAGATGTTGTTTATGATGAAAACAACTCGTGGTTTGAAGATGATTGCAGAAAAGTCAAGCTACCTTATGACCTAGAAGAAGACTTTCCTACAATTCAGAAGGTAAATAATCAACAATGTGAAGATTCAAGTGATTCTGATGATGATCAGAAAACACCAAGGAGGAACTTCAAGGTATGGAGCAACAAAGGTAAAGAGAAGATGCAAGACTTGAGGGATATCTTAGAATCCTCTCAACAAACAATAAGGAGATCAACTAGGGAAAAGAAGAATCCAGAAAGGTATGGATATGACACCTCTCTAGTCACTAAACACTCAATCTATATTGCTTAGGATATCAACTCAGATGAACCATCAACCTTTGAAGAAGCAAACAAGAAATTTGAATGGAAGGAAGCAATGGAGGAAGCGATACAAGCACTTCAAGAAAATCAGACTTGGGACCTAGTTCCCAAGAACCAATCCATGAAGATCATTGGATCTAGATGGATCTATAAGGTAAAAAAGAATTCTGATGGATCAATAAATAGGTACAAAGTAAGACTTGTGGCCAAAGGGTTTAGTCAACCCAAGGGATTGATTATGAGAAAACTTTCTCTCCTATGGCAAAGATGACAACAGTCAAAGTTCTCATAAGCATAGCTGCTTCAAGGAATTGGAACATCTATCAATTAGATGTAAAAAATGCATTTTTAAATGGTTGGATTTCAGATGAGGTGTACTTGGCACAACCTCCTAGATTTGTTGATGATGTATATCCTGAGTATGTGAGCAAACTCAAGAAAGCTCTCTATGGTCTCAAAAAAGCTCCTAGAGCTTGGAATCATAGATTGGTTACTTTCTTGCATGACAAACGATTCAAGATGAGCAAGGCTGATTTTTCACTCTTCACTAAGAAGAGTAACTATGAAGCTATATATCTATGTGTTTATGTAGATGATAGTATTCTGATAGGTAATGATGCAGATGGAATCAAGAGGATCAAAGCCCAAATGAAGGAAGAATTCAAGATAAGTAACCTAGGATTGCTCACTTATTTTCTTGGATTGGAAGTTGTCAATATAGATAAAGGGATTTTCCTTACCCAAAGTAAGTATGTTAAAGATGTAATTGCAAAGTTCAAGATGCAGGATGCTAAGGTTGCAGGTACTCCCATGGAGGTCAATCACAAGTTAAGTGCTCATGAAAGGGAACCTATTGAAGACATCACAAGCTACCAAAGCTTAGTTGGAAGCTTGAATTATGCAACCCTTACTAGGGTAGACATCTGCTATGGTGTAAGTGTGCTTAGCCAATTTATGCACACTCCTAGAAAGCCTCACATGGATGCAACAAAAAGGATATTGAAATATCTGAAGGGAACTATGAATGAAGGATTGTATTATCCTTATACATCTGATTTAAGTATAAAGCTATTCACTGATGCAGATTGGGCATGATCAAAAGATGACTAAAGAAGCACATCTAGATATTTATCCTTTGCA
Organism: Ceratopteris richardii; assembly: GCA_020310875.1. Classification (NCBI taxonomy): domain Eukaryota; kingdom Viridiplantae; phylum Streptophyta; class Polypodiopsida; order Polypodiales; family Pteridaceae; genus Ceratopteris; species Ceratopteris richardii. Next base: position 155,570,376 of record CM035415.1, read on the forward strand.
GGTACAAAGCCCATTTCTTGGTCTTCCAAGAAACAACCCACAATAGCACTCTCTTCAACTGAAGATGATACAGAGGATTGACAAATGCAACTCAGGAAGCCATGTGGATCAAGTCCCTATATACAGATTTAGGGTTCGATTTTGTTACTCCATACATATTTGGAGATAATATGAGTTCTTTGAATTTAGATGCTAATCTTATCCTCCATGCTAGGACTAACCATATAGAAGCCCATTATCACTTTGTTAGAGAAAAAATAGCAAGCAAAGAAATACAATTGTGTTATGTGTCTACACAGATGCAATGTGCAGATATGATGACCAAAGCACTTGATAGAAGCAAACTCAACAGGTTCAAATAAATGATTGGAATGCAAGAGATTTCTATGGATTGAAGAATCAAGCATCTTAGGCTTGAGGGGGAGCTGTAGGTACATTTGGCAAGCCTTGATGATTGACCAAAAGATCAAAGGTCTACTTCATATCTTGAGCATGAATATTCATAAGTCATATGTGAACACCTCTTGTAAATATCTTGAGTTTAACTCAACACAAATGTAAAAGGCAAAGCAAGAGAGAATCTCGTATCTTTACAAATTGTAATTCACAACAACCAAGTGGTTGGAATCAAATTGATTAGGAGCCTAAAAGATAGGATCACTTTTACGTGGTAAATTCAAAATTCAAATTTGAACTCATCCATAAAAGTTCATGAATTTTAGTCGCAGAAGAGAGAGCAGAACAAGGACACATTGAGCTTGAAGATTGTGGGCATACTTAGCCCACACATGTATGAGTAAGCCTACATCATCTCCTTTGTATCATACATTGAATATATTACACATTTGTTTCAGATTATGCAGCTATCTCATGTTCACTATTACCTACTGATAGACTCTCAATCTCAGTGAGTTTGGTTTGAGAAGTTCTCTGCGTATACTTATTCTTTTAATGTGATTTAACTTGGTACATGTAGCTTAGACCTTCTTGCTCTATGCTATCAAATTTCACGTCATTTGGTTTAGACATCTGCGAGATATTTTCATTACAATCTGCCTATGTCTACTGTCTGTCATCCTCCTAAAATGTCGGGATTACACCCCTAACTTCGTAAGATTATTTCTCAGCATGTACGCAACCTAAATTAGTGAAATAACTTCCTATAGCAAGCTTAGGGGTCCAGTTAGATATGGCTAAGATCTCTCTGATCAATTGTAAAATATTGAGTAGGTTATAGTCCATAAATAGCAAGTTTTACAACTCTTCAAACTTGAAGGTAGTCTGTTTTGATGCAACTATTCAAAGATGATGCTCCAAAGCACATTATGGTTCCAAATGCATATTTGGGAAGCTAAAGGTGTCTACTAAGGTAATCTGAAGTAACATTGGCAGGTGTAGAGCAGGATTTGTGCAACATCAGCTCATTTCTAGAGTGTATCCAACCATCTCCTCACACAAAAGAGACAAATAAAAAAGAGGCTGGAATGGTTGTTGTAGAGGCCTCTACACCAAAAATAGAGTCTGCAAACCTTGTGACAAATGAGGAATGGGCGTTAACTACTATTTTTACTTTAGACCATCTTCTCATGAGCAATGTATGTCTGTAGTAGACTCAGATGTTTGGTATTTAGTTAGCAGGGTAACCAAACATATTACCTTGCAGTGCAGTTTGTTCACTTCACTTGAGCCTACCCCTATAGGGAATAAAGATACATTTTTTATAGGAATTGATAGGCTTTTATGTAGCACTATCAAAAAACAAATAAAAGTCAGCCTCAATCAAAATTAAACATCCATAATGTGATGATTGAAAGAACTTGAAGAAGTTTGTGGGAGGTAGAAAAGTGAGTTGTGAAGCGACGAAGTTTGGTCTAGCCAACCAGCACAAGACCAGCCCTTAATCTTATGGAGACTCAAATAGAACTTATAGGCATGTGATAAGTGAAATAAAATGCACTATGTACTTTAGAGCATCAAGGGGAAAGATTCGATACCAAACTGATAGGTTTGCACCTTGACTAGATAAAAAAACTTACAATCTTTGGATGAGACAATCAACTTCAAATGCTCATACAGACCATTGTGATTATACTGAAAAAAATCCTTTTGGAGGAGTGAATTCCATAAGGTTTAATGTATATAGTGCACAAGAGTACAAGATATAAGCAAAATATGCTTTTGGAATGAATCAAACACTCAATGGTGGTACCTCCCAGTTTTTAGGAATGCGTAGAGATAGACCCCAAGATAGAAAAACTTCAATTTTTCTTCATTTACTTGATCAAATGCTTTATAAATTTATACACACAAATTAGACATAAATACCTTTCAAAGGTCTCCTATCTCATACATTTTGGAGCTCTATAGAGAGAGAGAAGCAGCCTCTGCAATCTTACTATTGTTGAAGAAGACGATGGAGAAAAATGGAGCAAAACAATGATGGCCACAAGTGTATGTATATTGCTTCCATGTAATGTAAAAGTGATTGGAAGTCTTTATATACACTCATTAAGTGCTCCACGACATATACAAGTAGACTTTTAATTCAAATGAAGGTGGGATTAGGTGTTGGAGGGAATCAATTCACTTTCCTACAATCTTCGAAAAAGTGAAGATCTACTTTTAGGTGATTGATTGATTCATTGAGTGCAACTCAACCACCTCAAATTCATGGAAGATTAGCTCTCTTTTTCTAATTTTACATGTATAAAGATCTAGGCTTTTACAATGGTAAAAGATCCATGAGAACTATTTTAAAAGAATACAATAAATGATCATAGGTAAAAGAATGCTTCAATGGATATTCTTTCGATGTAATCCAAGAAATAACTTCTGATGTAGATCAAATCCACCTCAAGGATAGTGTAAGCTTGATGTTCCAACAATGATGAATCATTATAACCTGCAACAACACATGCCCAAACACCTTGAGCAACATTAGCTTCATCATTCTTTGTTTCAGATGTATGTTCAACAATAGACATGCCAAATTCTTTCTTCTTTTCATCATGCTTAGAAAAATCTCTACATTCATCAATGATATATCCAATTATTGAAAATTGTTTTGCATATATATATATATATATATATATATATATATATATATATATATATATATATATATATATATATATATATATATATATATACACACACACACATATATATATATATATATATATATATATATATATATATATATATATATATATATATATATATATATATATATATATATATATATATATATGTGTGTGTGTGTGTGTATGTATGTATATATATATATATATATATATATATATATATATATATATATATATATATATATATATATATATATATATATATATATATATATATATATATATATATATGTGTGTGTGTGTGTGTGTGTGTGTGTGTGTGTGTGCATGTGTGTGTGTATGTATGTGTATGTATGTGTATGTATGTTGTTGGCAACATCCATGGAAGTCAAGGCATTACAAGATAGGGGAGCCGCCATAAAGAGTCAGAGCAGAGGGAGAGTCAAGCAAGACCAAGTAGGCAGAGTATTCAACGAAGATCCAAAAAATAGGCCTATTCTACGTTTTAAAAGATAAATCCTTTTCAAAAGTGATTTTTATCACTACACCAACATTGTACATACCCTTCCTAGGAGATTAGACTCCATTTTGTCCAAACCCAGGAGTCCTAAGCTTGAGGACTATTACAAGTACCTACATATCAATTTTCATAATATTTAGACTCCATTTGGGCCCTTAAATAAGCCCTAGTACCTAATTTCTAACTAGGTTGGACACAAGGTCTGGACAGGCCCAAAGCTAATAAAAAACTATAAAAAGAGGTAGAGAACTCATTTTTGAGGTTAGCTTGTTAGAGAATAAAGCTTTTGTAAAAGAGATCTTTGATAATATAAAGCAATCCATTGTTCCTCTCTTTGTTCTTGCCTTGTGTGCACATGTGTGTGTATGTGTGTGCATGCTAGTGTGCTTCTCACTCACACACTTGTGCCTTCACTTGCTCATGGTCTTCATACCAATCCTTATGTCTCCATGGATTGACAATTATGATGTGGATCTCCTTAGGTTGGTACTTTCCATTGCGCTAGAGTGACACCAAATTTGGCATCGTTGCTGGGGATCAAGCCTTGAGGACAAGCGTGTGTGATGTTAGGACGTAAAGACATTGGAATCATAGGTAATCTCTTACTTTATACTCTTCTACCTACTTCATCATCATCACCACCATCTCTAGTCTTCATCTCCTTCCATCATCATCTTCATCATTTTGGTCACATGCCCACACTCCATTTCCATTTGCTCATTTCCTTAGTGTGCGTGAGAAAGAGCAAGTTTTCATGTGCTATTTTTGCATGTTTCTTGAGTGTTCTTGCAGGTATGAGCATCCACAACAACTCCAATAGGATCATTCAGAGCTCTTGGAGAGACCAAAGCAAGGTGCTATTGTGTGCGATCTTAGGAACGTGCTTCCTAGGCATACAAGTGCAATAAGGAGAAGCGACTTGAGGTTGGAAGATCTTTCAATTCCCTTAATCAATTCCTAGCATAGGCTAAGTGTGAATAGTGATTTTGGTTGATTAGAGTCACGATAGGGACACTCAATTTCTAAGAGCCTTTAAATTCTCACATCGAAGAATAGGTTAATTGTAGTCAAGGGGAAACTTAAGGGCAAAAAATCTCATCTAATTGAATGAAGAACATCAAGTGCAACAAAATTAAGTGCTCCATATGATGCATATTTTAAATAGAAGGAAATACATCTTAAGGAAATTAAGAGGAACAAGTAATTGGTATCAAGGAATCAACAACATGGTTCTACAAGGGTCATTGGGCTTATTAGTAGCACACATGAACCAGAGATTAGGAAGACACCTAGGGAGAGATTGTCAAAGTATAAGATCATTGGAGGTTAGTTTCAACCATACCACTAAGTTGTAGGCCCAACAACTTAGTGATTATCCCTATCTACTCAGTTAAAAAAATGAGTGATTCAAAGACATCTGGTTGTGCTACGAGTATTGCCGGAAAGAGGAATGAAAGGATGTGTGGCAGTCTGGATCTCGGCATGCCTCCCTTGTTTACCTGTTTCATAATGGACATGCATTCTCAGTGAATGCGGTGGAAGAAGAAGGATGCGAAGTTTACTGGTTCTTGCGCAGCTAATTCTATGGCGGTGTAGAAGGGGCGAGATATTCCATATGTGCATTTCTGTAGGTTGAGAATGGCTACTAAAAACTGGAGGGCTCATCTTTCTGGTTCCGGTCGGCAGAGAATTGCATACTCATTGGATGAATACCTAGGGAATAACTCTACCATTCTAGCGATTGGTAGACTCGGGCCATTTTCCCGACCTTGCGAAGGGAGTCTAAAGGCTTCTGCAAAGGCTTGGAATGTGATAAGTGTACGGGATGGGAGGGAGGTGATCGGCCAACTCTGCTCGGTGGCAGGTGTGTGGGTGATGGCGGAGATGATTTGGGCGAAGAATGGCTGGGACTCCACTGAATGCCAAGGCGATTCAGCGAAGTTGGAAAGCCCACGAATGCGTAGGAACTCTCCTACGTCTGCAGGGAGTCCATCACGGAAGGCGGCGTAGTTAGCCAAAGCTTCCATGGCGCGCACAAGGATAGTAAGCACAAGCACACAGAGCACAAATCACACAAACACAATAGAGTCTTTCGGCGAAACAGAAAAGGTTAAGTAGATGCGTCGCAGTGGAGAGCAATGAAGGATGATTAATCATCGTGCGGTATTGAAATGATAATTTTTAACTTCGGTGTGCATGCGTGAGTAGCTGGCAAGGGCAGGGTGGCCGTGGACATAATTAGGTATCAAAACACGGATATTTACAGACTTGTTTTATTAAGCACGCCAAAAAAGAAAAGAAAATAAAGAAAAGAGAACGTAAAAAAAAACGCGGGTAAGTGAAATGTTTCAGTGTGGGTTAGAGGTGTGTTGATACGGCCGTAGCTTCGAACTGTTGATGACTTTCGGAAGAGGCATTCTGGTCAACGTAGTCAACGGAAAAGTTGCTGGGCCCACTTGTTCAGAAATCCGATAGGGACCAAACCATCATAATTTGAATTTGCCAGCAGTCCGATTCGACTTTGCATTGTAAAAGAGTACAATTTTTCCCAGCGTAAAAATTGGAGTCTTTAGATATCGATCCTGTGTTCGAGCTTGTCTTAGCTGTACTTTCTGCATAGTCAAAAAACTGTGCCATCGATGCTCGTCTAATTCTCTGAGTGTATCCAATCGAAATGACAGTGAGTCTTCTGGTAGCAGTTTCTGAGCGATTGCTACTCGTAAGCTTGGTATAACTATCTCCATCGGTGCTATTGCTTTTAATCCATAAGCTAGTTTGAACGGGGTTAATCCTATTGTTACCTTGTATGTAGTCTGATATGCCCATAATACTGCAGGTAGCAGTTGATCCCATCTTTTCGGTGCTTCTAAAATGAGTTTTCGGAGCATATTCAACAAAGATTTGTTTGTACTCTCAGCCAGGCCATTTGCACGAGGGTAATATGGTGAACTAAATTTATGTGTGACCTGAAATGAATGTGTGAGTAATTTCATTAAATTGTTGAGAAAATGAGTGCCTTGATCTGTAACAAGTTCCAGGGGTAAACCAAAACGTGGAAAGACATCGGTTAGCAGACACTTTGCTACTGCAACAGCTGTAGCAGACCGTAAAGCCTAGGCTTCTGCCCATCTGGTAGCATAATCAATACATGTCAAAATATAACGATTGTTACTGAAGATTGCTAGTGGTGTAATAGGTCCAATGAAATCTAGACCCCACTTCTGAAAAGGTTCTAATGGCAGGACAGGTTGTAGCGGAAAATAATGACGTGGTAACGGCTGTCCAGACCTCTGACAATTATCACACTATTTTACAAATTGCAATACATCCCTGTACATAGTAGGCCACCAGAGACCACTTTGCAGAATTTTCCGGTGTGTTAAGTCTGCAGCAAAATGGCCACCGGAAGGAATTGAGTGAGAAAAATTAATGACTGAGTTAACTTCATGTGGTGGAATACATCGAAGTAAAATTCCAGTATGATCCACATAGTATAATTCTCCAGCAATCAACCGAAATCGGCGGCTAAAAACTGCAATTTTCGTGCGTATTGCCGTAGAAGTCTGAGATGGAAGGCATCCATCAGTGAGAAAGGTCAATATTTGATCATAGTATGTAGATGGCATATGCGGGTCTGTAATTTCATCATTTGTTGGTTCAGAGACATAAATCGTCGGAGTTGTGTCATCTATACCTACCGGAGCTTCACCGAAATCTAAGCGAGAGAGAAAATCTGCTAAGGCATGTGAACTGCCTGGCCGATGAATGACTTCGTAGTCAAACTCCTGTAAAAGCAGAACCCATCGTGCTAAACAACCACCTAGATGTTGTTGCCGAACCAGATAAACAAGTGCAGCATGATCTACATGAAAAGTAAATTTACGGCCCAGCAAATAATGTCTGAATTTCTTGACAGAATATACTAGACCTAGACATTCTCTTTTTGTTGCAGAGTAATTCTTTTCAACAAGGGCTAATCTTCGACTTGTATAGTACACTGGTCTGAACCACTTATCAGTTTGTTGCATTAAAACGCTCCCTATTGCTATATCTGAAGCATCAACAAAGACTCAATCATACCTAGGAATACATAAGTAATAAAGAACACTAAAGTGCAATGGAATCTCACTTTAGAGGAGATACTCAAGGTTTAACTAGAATTGTGTAAACACATAGCTAATCATGTACCTAAAGTAGCGAAAACTCATTCCCAGAGAGGATCACATCGAAAAATTCCTTAAATACCTTTGGACAAGATAGGAGACATGAGGGAAGGAGAGCAAGGAAACAGCTATCTTCCTATCACTCATCAAGGTTACACACCCAAGGCTATTTTGGACTGAGGTGTAGGACTTGTGATTGCTACCACTTCCCTATGGAAGCATTGGAGCAAGCCAACACTCAGGACAATAAGAATGAAATTGCAAATGGCTGATGGTCACATAGAGAGACCCTCAGGATTGCTAGAAGGCATAACTCTTTGTACTTGTGGTGTAGAGTTTGAGCATACTTTTGATGGAAGAACGAGAACAAGAAAGTGACTCAGTGCTAGAATCAATTATTACGGATCATTTCTAGGCATCAAAGGAAGAATACCTATATGTACTAGAAGCTCACCCCCAAGGACAATAAGAGCTTACGAATGATGTGAGGTTAACCACATATGCAACCACCAAGAGTGAAGGCAGGAAAAAAAAGAACAGAGAACTCCCACAAGAAGAGGAATAATCTTTGTTTGAGGTCCCTAAAAACTTAAAGAAGTATGATGTAGATGACAAGAAAGTCATGACGAGAATGCCTAAATGAGAAGCACTCATACTAGTGGCCTATGATAACAATGAAACCACAAAGAAAATTATTGTGACCATAGAAGAAGGTGAAGAATGATGCACCTACATGGGACACAGCTTGATAGAGGAAGAATAAAAGGAGTTGATTGAAGTGTCTAGAGAATACAAATATGTGTTTGCACGGAGTTATAAGGACTTAAATGGAGTAGACCCTGACATTTGCTCACATACGATCCCCATGACCTCAGAAGCCAAATCTGCTAAGCAAGAGCCATACACATATAAGGACAATTATGCTACCAAGATCAAGGAAGGGATAGATCGATTGGTAAAAGCCGGATTTATCTATGAAATTGAGAACATTAAATGGGTTTCCCCCATTGTACTGGTGCCCAAAAAGAATGGAAAGTTACATGTATGCATTAACTTGAAGAAGGTTAACACAACCACTATTCCAGATAGTTATCCACTTCCTATCATTGAGCATCTATTAGAAAGAGTGACAAGCAAGGAAGTCTATAGCTCCCTTGATGGGTTCTTTGGCTACAATAAAGTGGCCATTGCTTCAAACAATCAACATAAGATAGCTTTTGCCACAGATTGGGGCAAATTTTCATTTTGGCTAATGCCATTTGGTCTCACCAATGCACCAGCCACCTTCGAGAGGCTGATGTGTCATATCATTAAAGAGCTCTTGCATAAATACTTGGAAGTCTATTTGGATGATCTATGCACTCATTCCAACATAAGACAAACACATAGCTCAAACAAATATTTGAAAAATGTAGAGAATATCATGTTTGCTTGAACCTTCTAACATATGACAAACACATTAGCTCAAACAAATCTTTGACAAATGTAGAGAATATGAGGTCTGCTTGAACCTAGAAAAGTGTGTTTTTATGGTCAGGCAAGGCAAGATTCTAGGACACATAATGTCAAAGAATGGCATATCCACGGACAAGGAGAAAGCTAGAGCAATTGCAGAGCTACCTAGGCCTAATAATGTCAAGGAAGTACAAGATTTCATGGGCATTGTGGATATTATTGATGTTTCATTCACATGTATGCAATCATTGCAAAGCCTCTATATGCTCTCTTGACTAACTTTGAGTGGATAGAAGAATACAAAAACCCCTTTAATGATCCTAAGTGACAACAATGTTCAACACCAATATTGACTACATAAGGTTGGAACAAGCCATTCCATGTTCATGTGGATGCATCCACTTACGCTATTGGGTGTCTATTGGCACAAACTATTGGTGAAGGTAATATGGATCTTCCAATTGCAATATGCCAGTAGACAATTGAATGCAACTGAATAAAATTATACTACTATTGAAAAAGAAGGATTTGGCATGGTATATGCGGTTAAGAAGTTCATACATTATTTTCTTGCAAACAAATTTAAATTTTTTACAAACTATCAAGTATTAGTCTATCTAGTGAACAAACCTTGCAATACTGGTAGATTAGTAAGATGGTTCCTCTTACTAATGGAATATGACTTTGAAGTTGTGGTCAGGAAAGGTATAAATCACCTTAGGGCAGACCGTCTTCATAGACTAACTTTAGGAGAGTCCCCTTAAGGAGTATAAATTGACCTTTCTGATGTTTCCTTGTTCAATCTAGAAGTGGTGCCTAAATGGTCCAAAAGTATAATCTTGATTCTAACATTGGGACCTAAACATCCTATATTGAGAGTGAGAGATAAAGAAGTGGTGAGGTCTCAAAAATACCACATACTAGTAGGCAGTGTGTATAAGCACACCAATGAAGACATACTAGCTTGTTGCATAGATGAAGATGAGCATGCAAAGTGGTTGCAAATATCACATGTCGGTGCACTATAGAAACATCACTCCAAACATAGAACCCTACAAAATCTATAAAGGTTAGGGGTACTTTGGCCAAAAATGGAAGCATATGTCCATATGTTATGCAAGGAATGCCCAATCTCTCATATTAGACCACCTATGGAACATGCTACGCTATATCAAGTTTCTATAATACAAGACTAGAGTGAACTTTTGATAGACGTCTTGAGGACGAATACATTCCCTCAAGAGATTACTTTGGCTAGAGGATAGAGCTTAGAACAAGAAGCACTAGATTATTCACTCATTGGAGAAAATTTATACAAGACAGGAAAAGAAGAATACCTAAGGTTGTGTATCCATGAAAGTGAATATCTTAATATCTTAGAAACTATTCACCAAGGTGTGGCAAGAGGACATTTTGGACCAGATAGGCTGATTAAGGCAATACTATTTGCAGGCCTTTGGGTGCCAACTCTTCACATGGATGCACATACCTATGTGAAAAGGTGTGATATTTGTGAGCAAGCTCAGTACCTGATATGTAAAGATGAGATGCCTTTGAAACCTATGATGGGTGGATGTGTGTTAGCATTGAAGGTCAGGAAGGAGATGCAAGAACATGTCAAAGAAGTGGACACACAAGAAGAAGGAGCAAGTAGGGAGATCCAAGAAGTGTATGTCAATTTTTCAGAAGAATCCCCTACAAAAATAGTGATTTTCATCACTAAAAACCATTATAAACATCATTTTACATTTTTTTAACTCCATTTTGTTCAAGCCAAGGAGTCCTTGAGCTTGAGGAGTATCATCCTACCAAATTTCATATTTGTAGACCTCGTTTGAACCCTCAAATAAGCCCTGGAACTTAATTTTTAACTAGGCCAGACATTAGGTCTGGATAGGGCCAAAACTAGTCAAAAAACTATAAAAAGAGCTAGAGAGCTCATTTTTGGGGTTAGCTTGTTAAAGAGTTGGCTTGTTAGAGAGTTGGCTTGTTAGAGAGTTGGCTTGTTAGAGAGTTGGCTTGTTAGAGTTTGAAGCTTTGTAAGAGATTTCTTTTGTAATAGAAGCTTTCCATTGTTCCCCTCCTTTCTCTTACCGTACACGCATGTGTGTGTATGTGTGTGCATGCTTGTGTGCTTTCACTCATGCACTTGTGCCTTCACTCACTCATGGTCTTCATACCAGTCCTCATGTATCTGTGGATTGACAAGTAAAGGAGGTGGTGCTTACGCTTGAGCTACAATGTGCATTCTCTAAGTGGGGAATAGACCTTGTAGGTCCTATTAATCCCCCAGCCAAGAGTTCACATGCTAAATATATTATTTTTGCCATAGACTATCTAAACAAATGGGTAGAAGTAAAGGCCACAACAAAGAATGATGCTCAAACAATGGGTAAGTTCTTATTTGAGAATGTGTTCATGAGATATGGATTACCAATAGAGTTAGTAAGTGATAGAGGCACACACTTCTTGAATGAAGCCTAAACCTTCTCCAAGAATTCTTGGTGTTACATGAGAAGTCTGCAACCATTCATCCACAAGCTAACCGACAAGCCAAGAGCACTAACAAGATCCTATGTAATGTATTGACAAAGTTGGTGAATAATAAGCACTTTGATTGGGACAAATAGTGACACCATGTTGTTTGGGCATATCGACTTGCCTATAAAACGACACTCCAAGCCACACCCTTTCATATGGTATTTGGCAAAATGCAATGCTACCATTAGACTTCTTGATACCTACCTTGAAAATAGCACAAGAGCATCAGTGGATCAGCCATGATCTCTCTTCTAGAATCTTTGATCTAGAATGCTTAGGTGAAACAAGATTGAGAGTAGCAGCATGAATATACATAGCCAAGAAAAGGAAAAAGTCATACTTCAATGCCCATGTGAAAGATAAGGACAAGTCATTTAAGAGGGCAAGGATACTTTTGAAATTGAAGCACCCAATTTGCTCAAGAATGTAGAGTAGATAGGCCAAATACATGATGATAGAGTATCCATACAAATCAAATCCTTATCCAATCTCGAAGAAACAATTCTCAAGTCGTCCTATTTCTAGAAGGTATCCCACCAATGACTCATCACCACATAAAAAATGCAATACATGCTATATATTAAATTGTTGGCAGATTATAATGCAGAAATCAATAGGCATATAGGGAAATAACCAACATTCGCCACTCAATTTGAGCCAGATGACCTACCAAACAAGGCACAAGTAGGAGCTATTTTTCAACCCAATTGGTGTACACGATTATTGATAGACTACTCTGAAATGGTGCGCACATGGTCAAACATGACATTATATATTAAGTATAACCAATGTTATTGTCATGTTGTCCGTCATAGATCTTGACAATCATTCACAATCAAAGTCTCCAACAATAAAGGGTGTTCCAGGTGGATTAACTATCCTTATTTTACTCCACCTATAGCGCCACCCATAGTCACATATATGGTCTCGAGCATACACCATTAGTCTAATTCAAAAGTGTGCTAGACATTGCTGCAAAGATGTGTATGATGTTTTTGAGCTAATAACGGTGGTGTTCAAAACTTTTTGCAAAATCCAAGCTCCCTGTATTTATGCTCTAGGGTTTTTTGAGGGGAATCATGATTTGGTATACGATATGAGCCAAACCCCTTCCATCAACACAATCTATGCATGGCATGTGTCCATCAAGTACTTACCTACTTGCTACAAGCAGACCTTTGAGGAAATGATCTCAATAGGGTTCTGGGAGTATCACTCAAAAATTTTCATTCCTTGACCCACCCACATGTTACATCTATTTGCAGTAGAACAAGCCATCCATGTAGATCAGCTACAATTGCCATATCCGGATGTTCTAGGTCCAGTCGATTGGGACCAGCTAATGATAACTCTAGCACAAGGATTGTGCATACAAGAACATCATCTAGCCACAAATGTCATCGAGTTTTACATAAAACACTCTCTACAACAAGGGTCTTTGAGGGACAACACACATCAGAGGCGGGGTGTTGGCAGTAGCCAAGGAAGTCAAGGCATTACAAGATAGGGAAGCCACTGCAAAGAGTAAAGTAGAGGGATAGTAAAGCAAGAACAAGTAGGCAGAGCAAGCAACAAAGATCTTGCAAAGTAGGCCTATTCAAAGTTTTGAAAGATAAATCCTTTTCAAAAGTGATTTTTACCTCTACACCAACATTGTACATACCATTTTGGTAGATTCAACTCTATTTTGTTCAAGCCAAGGAGTCATCAAGCTTGAAGAGTATTATAAGTAGTTATGTATCAATTTTCATCATTTTTAGACTCCGTTTGAGTCCTCAAATAAGCCTTGGAACCTAATTTTTAAACTAGACTGGACAGTAGGTATGGAGGGGACCAAAGCTAGTTAGAGAACAGAGCTTTTGCAAAAGAGATCTCTAATAATAGAAAGCACTCCATTGTTCCTCTCTTTTTTCTTGCCTTCTATGCATTTATGTGTAGGCTAGTGTGCTTCTCACTCACACACGTGCCTTCACTTGCTCATGGTTGTCATACCAATCCTCACATCTCCACAGATTGGAAAATATGAGGTGTATCTCCTCACGTTGGTACTTGCCATTGTTCTAGAGTGACATTGATATATATATATATATATATATATATATATATATATATATATATATATATATATATATATATATATATATATATATATATATATATATGTATGTATTTATGTATGTATGTGTGTGTGTATGCACGTATGTAATATATATATATATATATATATATATGTGTGTGTGTGTGTGTGTGTGTATCTGTGTGTGTATGTATGTATGCATATATACATATATATATATATATATATATATATATATATATATATATATATATATATATATATATATATATATATATATATATATATATATATATATATATATATATATATATATATATATATATATATATATATATATATATATATATATATAGATATATATACACACACAAACACAACAATAGATGCACATAGACATGTACACAATTATAATCATTTTATTCGTGTTTCAATAGGTCTTATTGCACACATATATAGTTTTGGGTGTAGATCTAGGAACGAATTTTTAGACACTTATGGCTACATGCACACACACACACACACTTACAAACATACACTTACACAAACAAAAACATACATATGCACATACACACACACACACACACAGATATATATATATATATATATATATATATATATATATATATATATATATATATATATATATATATATATATATATATATATATATACATATATGTCATACATATATGCATACATACATACATGCATAAA